>JNEV01001601.1:0-73878 GCA_000697495.1 Saksenaea oblongispora B3353 | reverse complement strand
CCTTTTGAAAACAATTGTATTCTTTGGTTCCTTTAGTATCCTCCAGGAACCGATATTAGCTTTTAGTAGCCTCATGGATCCAGGAGGATCCATGGCGATAACGAATAAAAACAATCATTTCATCAAATTTTCATCAAGTAAACGATTGCATTATGGCATAGATAGTGACTAAAAAGAAATGTAAAGAGATATAAGCTTTGCTGTACAAGCTGGAGCCATTGGGTACTATGAGGAACCAGGCGGATCCACAGTATCCTTCAGGAACCTATAGGAACCAACAGGAACCATCGTCCTGAAATAGTGAACACTAGGAACCTCGCGGTTCCTATGGCTACCCGATTTCCCATGGTGAAGTGTCTTCTTTGTTTCCTCAAAATCATTGACAGTATGATGGGTTAAATTCAACAAGGACTGACTGTAGTACGATTTTTTTTACGGTTGTGATATGTTTTAATGACAGTTACAAAAATAACTTTTAGGATACAAAGACGAGTATGCAATATATACTTATGTATGATAGTACGATGATACAGTATGTAGTTGATTTTAGTGCGAGTAACTCTCATAAAGCAACCATTGGCGGCAAAACCGGAAGCCGGTGCCGATAGCAATCATCTTCATTTATCCGTGTCGATCATCTCCATTTATCCGTATTTAACGACCGGCAGTACGAGGCGTGTGACCTTAAGTGAATGGCCTAATTGGTGTGTGCGGGGAATTACGGCTTAAATACAACTGGACCGTGGGGATAAACAAATTTTTACGAATTTTTCGTCCATGAAGGGCCAATTGTGCACTAATCACATAGACGGCACTAAAAAGTTAAAACTCACTTAACTGTTATGTATAGAATCCTTCTGGCTTTATGGACAGCTCATCTTTGTATGATGAAGATGTTGGTGTGAATAATGTAACACCCGAATGTAAAAACAGAAATATCGAGTATCCGATAGAGAAAAGCTCAGACTGCTCGTGTTACGAGAGAACAATGCAGTTGTGCATGTAGCTCTTTGAGTGACCGATCAACAAAGCCACCGATGAAGGGGTACTATTGGTGTGTCCGTGGGAGGTTAGAGCCCGTTTAAGCACTGCCACTCCACTCTTGGACTCCATCATATCAAGCAATCGTACGAAGCTTGGTGTCTCGTGCCAGACAACTACAAAGCTGTATCATAGAATTTTGCAGAGTCCTCGTTGTACCAGTAAATATTATCTTAGACAGATGCGTTGGCTTTTGGAAAGCTAGCATTTCGCCAAGTAAATGTTGTCCAGAAAACACCTGTCATCAAGCTACCGTAAATTCAACAGATCGATAATTGCTCGCTGATAGTAGTAATTTAGTTGCAGACTCAGATGAAGCTGGTAAGTTATCAAGCGATATGCAATGACAAACAACCAGCCACTCTTTCTAGATCTACAGAAACAGCTTCAGTGAACACAGTACCGTGGCCACATGTAAGACCAGAGGCCATGCATACTGCCTGTCGGACAAGAAGCTAAAGTGAGAGATAAGAACAAATCAAGTGATATAAACTTAGATGCTATTCCACTATTTTTCTTGATTCAGTAATTAATACTAAATGTTAAACAATGAAATGAAGTTGGGATAAGGGAAGCTGCTGGATAGTAGTAGATAGACGTGGTATCTTTCGTAGGCGTAAAAGGATTCACTTTGATGAGTAAGGATATCATTGGAACCAATTGTACATTATTAGCAGCATCTACAGGATCGTAGCAGATGTAGAAATATGGCAAAGAATTTAAGGAGATGGTGAAAGAATAAAAAAGACGGTAGAGGATTGAGATTTCTTTTGTTAGAGGAAAATTATACCAACCCAATCCTAATCCAGTCGCGTCGCACTGCATCCTGTTGAATTCCACTTATCATGATGATACCAATAGACATTGTTGTCGTCTATATAACATACTAATATATTCCATATGGCACGTTTTTCGTCTTATCAGCACTTTCTTGTCTGGTGCTCAAATACAGTATGTTCTCAGCAACATTCCACTGATTCAGCTAATTGAACTATAACCTTGTAATATAGTTTTCTGGTTTTTCTTGTGGAATATGGAGTTCAACCAAATCTTACATACTTAATTACCCGCTTTAACAACATGCTAGTTATCAAACAGTTTACTTCTTCACTGGTTGCTGTTTGAACGTATTCTTATCTTTAATATCTTTAATACAGCAGTAAACCGTGATATACTATCTAGAATTATAGGACTACAAATATAAAATATTTTAGGACAGGCTTACCACAGTACCCGAAAAGGAGCATAAATTTTTGCATTTGTCGGTAAAGAGCGGGAACAACTCCCACTTATAATAACAGAAGAAAAAGAAAAAAAAAGGAACATGATCATTTTTCAAAGTCATTCGTACAAACCGATAGAATAACAACAATGTGCAGTTTGAGAGCAAAGGTTGCTTATGGAAGTGCAAAAGCTTATTCATTTGCCTTCACGGCAAAATACTCCGAGATGCCGCCGTGTAACTCGTTACACGATTAGGTCTAGAGAATTTGTCCTCGGAGCAAAAGAACACACCTCCCAAATATGATTATTTCAGACACCAAATCCTATTCGTTGAAATTGGTTACGTGTCTTTCGTTTCTCATGAGAGTTAAAAAGCATTCTATTTACACAAAAATTTTAAAACAGCAAAATTTTTATTATAGATGCTCGGTACCACCTTGTTAAGGTTTAATATCAGATCATCAGATAAATTTTTGACATGCACATCTGTTGGCCGTCCTTGGACAATTCCCGAAGAACGGATCTAGGATACAATTTTCATTATAAACATAACGCCTCAATATCGGTGTATTGCTTTCTTCTTCTGTTGAGAAAATGTCGATCGAGCCTGTACAAACCTTACATAAAGGTGTTAGAAAGGTACAACTTTTCAAGGAAATATGGACCAAAATCGACAAAATCGTCATTTTTTCAAGGTATACTCGTTTCATTCCAGATCAATTTTAATTTACAAACCACAGCCTAGTGTTGATCTCATGGGTATCAACTTGGGATGTTAACATCAACGCCACAATCACCCCCACAGTTACTAGTGTGCTTCAGGCTAACAACATCGCATCCATTTTGTCTACCGTATTAAATATCCTACAAGTCTGCTTGATACCTATGTATTCCAAAGTTTCTGATTTTACCGGTCGAGCAGAAGTATACACAGTTGCTTTGATACTCTATATGCTTGCTTTCGTTGTCATGGCAACTGCGCAGAATTATGATTCACTTGTCGTAAGTTTTTCCTTACAAGCAACTAGAAACAACTTAATTTCGCTGTATTTGTTAGGGTGGTCGGGTAATTTACGCAGTGGGAAATTCTGGCTGTACGATTTTGGCACCTATTCTGATCGGAGGTAAGCTGATACATATTTGATATGATATGCCGACCTTATGTAAACGTTGTAGACATGACCACTGTGATTAACAGAGGCCTCATGCAGGCAATATATAACGTTCCGGCCGTTATTAGTATGTTTGTCGCGCCAATTGTGGCAGGTGTACTATTAAGTAAAGACCAGTGGCGTTGGGGCTACGGTATTACGCCCATCCTTCTATTTATCGCCGGCACTCCTCTCATCGTTAGTCTTTGGCATATTGATCTCAAGGCACGAAAGATTTTGAAATCAGAACATGAGATTGAAAAAGTGGAAGAAAATCGATCTTTCCTTCATAAGGTCCTCTGGATCATCAATGAGGTCGATCTCATTGGTAGCCTTTTACTGGTAGCCGGGCTTTGTTTAATTCTTTTGCCACTGGTATTGGGAAACACACGATGGGGTGGATGGGGAAGCAGTAGGTTTTTACACTTGCTGTGCTTTTCAAAGTTGAAATTTTTCTCTACTAGCTATTACGATTACCACACTTGTCTGCGGTGTGGTTGCTTGGATTTTGTTTGCCTTATGGGAATGGAAATATGCAAGGAAGCCAGTTATTCCTGCCACGAACTGGGAGTCAAGAACACCTATATGGGGCACTCTAGCGAAGCTGACTATCTATATGATATCCACAGCCAACTGGCAATTCTTTCTGACATATCTCCAAGTGTCTCGAAAAGTAAGCCCAACAAAGGCTATCTACCTAGAAAGAGGACACGGTATTGCGTACATTCTGGTCCAACCTATTATAGGTTATCTAATGAAACGCATACGCGTATGGAGACCTTTTGTATGGGTCGGTACAGCTCTTGTACTAGTTGGCGTGGGTCTAATGATACCAGCCAGATTGCCGACCTCGTCAGACTTTTTTGTAGTTATCTCGCAAACAATTGTAGGCCTTGGGATGGGTATATTAGAAGTTCCACTCATGGTGGCTGTGCAAAGTTCCGTCCCACACAACGGTAAGAAGAAGAGACTAACAATTTTTGTTACCACGCATTTATTCATGTTATTTAGACCTTTCAATCGTTACTGCCGTATATCATATGGGCAGATCTCTGGGATCGGCTCTTGGGTCTACCATTGCTGGCGCCATTTGGAACTCCATGCTCCCAGGACAGATGAAAAAATATGTCCCAGGCGATTACAATTATCAAAACATCGTACAAAGTATCCAATATGCCGTTAATCTTCCCGAGGAACAATATAACGGTGTGGTTACAGCCTATGGTCAAGTACAAAAAGTCATATCTATTTTTGCGGTCTGTGTTGCCTCCCTCACATTCCTATTTACACTACCAATGCGTTCATTTGGCCTCGACGAATCTGAAGAAGATCGTATTCAATCCAATGCCGGTAAAACCCTCACAAAGAATTCAGGTAAATTATCTTTGTTATTAAATACAATACTACCCGTAAGAGAAACTGATGAAGAACAAAAATTTTTAGGCGAGTCTACGAGGAAAAATCTAAGTTACTTTAAACGATACTTCTAAATTCAAAAGCCGAGCTCTTAGCGGTAGAGCTAATCAGACATCTGCATCATATATTAGTAGAAAAAAGAGTTTTTGTATCTTCACTTAAAAACTATATTTACATTAGCATCACGTTTACGTTTCAAATTTTCTATCGGCCTATCTTCTACTGTGAGCCGTATGTCTTCGAATTTCGATTTCGTATTGAAATATTATAGAGATCATAAAGAACTTTGTTTTTCGACATCTTGGACATTCAACGGATTAGAGTGGTAATATTTCGACTGGTGTGCAGCCATCGATACAAGCCTCAGCCTATGTTTTCCGTACCCTTGGTCAACGCCAGACCTAGGATTGGCATACTTTATTTAAAGGATATAGAGATATTACTCAGATTTGCGATATATATATATATATAAGGATCCTGAGAGGAAAAATATCTGCCTTTTAGGTTTGCACAATTTAGCGAGAAAGCGATGTAACATAGTAGGAGGGCTATTTTCGGTTTTAGTCTTTTTGTTTATCCATCAGTAACAAGAAATCCAAAGATAAAATCTAAAATCGTTCATCTTCGACTTTTTCATGCGGAACATTCTAATGAGAATTACTCTGAGCACTTCCTTCCGGCACTTCTTCCCTCAAATTAAGCCTAAGAGTGAGAGTTTTTCTTTTCTTGGAATAAGTAAGCATAAATTTCATCTAACATCTTCTTGAGATAACTGTCAATTCAACATGACCCATTCGTCTGATCCAATCATGATTGTACTGTACAACGCTGTTAGCATATCTGTGCTACCTCTTTCGAACTTACTTCATGGCACCTTGAGCTTTTAGTTCTTCAAACAGTTGCCCCTTTCACGTATTCCCAATAATAAGCACTTTCTCATCCAGAAATTCCCACTCTCGGACACTTTTGGCTTGTATTTTATTATTGTAGCTTGACGAAAACGTTGCTGTGAGAGTGCCCGAGAGGAATGCTTGACGAAATTCCCTTCTGGATCGGTCATCCAAAATCTCGCGTCCCAAAGGACTGCTTCCCTGTAAATGCTCAGCTGAAGCGTGCAGATTCGTCGCACTGTTACTTTGTACATATCATGTCAGATTCCGGTCCAACACATTCTTCAGATCTGCTTCACATTCCTGGACGGGAAGAAACAATAGGTAAATAGACACTTTGTTGTAATATCTATATTAATGTGATCTTTATGTAGCCAAGTTACTAGCTGACAAGAAGGAGAAAAAGCATAATGAGCAGATACCTTCCATACCACCACCTGAAGAACGGAAAACATTCAAAATGCCTTCAATGAACAGTGACAGTACGTAGACATGTATAGTTGGGAATGAAACAGCAATGATTCACCTATTATAGTTTTATCCCGGGTACAGGCCTTTTTACCTAAGTTACAAGCTGCCAATGACGAGCTAGAGCAACAAGATCCCTCTGAATTAGATATTGAAAATGTAGAAGACAATGACGATCAGTATATTGAAATGGTAAAGGAATGGTATAGGGCAAATTCATCGTCTGACAGTTATTAGAATCTCGGTTTGGGTGTTTTTGAGGAAAAGAAAGGAGATGCGTCAAGCAGTGAAGACGGTTCTGATGACGAAATAGTAATACCAACCTCCAGCACTAAATCAGACAAGAAGAGTAAACCTGGAATTGAACTAGTATCAGAGAAAAACGATTCAAAGACATAAATATCTAGAATGCTCGTTAAGCTAAACGTTTCGCATGATACGATTTTTTTTGTTGATGTTGACTACGGCTGGGATTGATCACCTACATCATTTTACATAGGGACGGAGCCTAGAGTCCAACTACCTGTGCATGGTGGCGATCATCCATTTCGAGAAGACGTAATGAAGAGCACTTACTATCGATTGCACTCCATTTGTATAATGCTATTCTAGTATGATGGGGTTTGGGTTTAATGAGAGGAGAAGCGGCCTGTATATCTCGCTACTAGCCATCAAAAGGTTGATTTCGTAAGAGAGAACCATTACTCCAGTTTCTATATGTTTGGATGTATCTGTGTTGATCACTGTATAGCTACAATTTGAAATTTCTCGCATTTTGCTTTTGTGTACTGTAATGCATATCGCTTGGAAATACAGAGATGGTATTATTCCATTTGCTGTTCTTCTGCATCCACGCCTTAATATTGTAGATGGTTCAAATCATTAACGGTACGTTTTAAAAACTTCGTCACGGTGATTAGAGCATGTTGACAATGTCGGTGCCTTTGTTTTTACACCTTCCCGTCGGACATGTCCTCAATGTGAGAGCTTAACAAAAACTTTCTATCTATTCAACAAACTTTCTTATGGAGGTTGATGATTATCTTCCATCGTATCTCAAGCATTCAATTCAAATATATGTGCGTACAGATACCAAGTCTGCAGTTCAAAACGCAAGCGAGGAGAAACACAGTAAATGCTTACTCTTCAACCATTTATTTCTTGGTTACGGATTGTAGACCACAGAGAAAGTATGAAGTCATGGAGAGCGGGACAGACTTGTGGTTCAGAACACCAGAATACGGTCAAATTGCAAGGGATAAACTTGCGGTAGCAATTGCCATTCTTATGGCTCACGAAAAGGATCCATGCTGTACCTTCCAGCATGGCAGCCGGATGAACATAGCTGTCTTTCGAAAGACAGCATAGCAGTTTAATTGTCGAAGGCGATCATGTCAACATTGAATAAAAGAATCTATATCGGGATTAGTTTGGAGCCCTTACAACATCGCGATTTTTCAGTCTGCTGATGGGGTGGCTTAGAGTTACTGGAACGCGTATCAATTCCGACGAAAAATTTCCCACACTCTTGCGGGGCGCTTTAAAGAAACCAGTAATGCCAAACGTTTCATTTCTTTCTATCCGTGCTCGCCTTTTGTCGCAAAAACACTTCATGTCTACTTTAACTGATACCCAACGCCAGACCCAACTCCAGCCACTGTTAGCGTCTGGATGGTCTAAAGTGGAGAACCGAGACGCCATTATCAAGAAGTACGAGTTTGCAGACTTCAACGAAGCGTTCGGCTTTATGACTCGTGTAGCATTAAAAGCCGATAAAATGGATCATCATCCTGAATGGTTCAACGTAAGTATAGATGAGCAAATGTGTGAAAACAGGTAATGATAACATATGACCAAGGTATACAACCGGGTGGAGGTGACTTTATCCACGCACGACTGTCAAGGCTTGTCGTTGAGAGATATCGAACTTGCCAAGTTTTGCGATGCATGCCAGAAATAAAAAGGATAAATTGTTTTGAACATTGAAAAACATACCCAGTGACCCTGGTGCTAGACGTCAGAACTTTGCTTAGTGTAAGCGTCCTTCCTGAGAATGAATTGTGCCATCTGTAAAGTTGCAACCGAGAAAAAAAGACGAACTGTATGGGGAACGTATGCAGAATTCGTTCAGATTAGCTAGCAATCAGTTCAATAAATAGTATTCTGCATTGTACCAAGTGTTTGCAGATAGCCGCAGGCATCCGAGATAGCTCCTAAATAGATACGTTCAGTCTATTATGAGATTGTCTCAAAATTGTGATATCTAGTCTGTGTGGAACGATTATCTGGATATAATGTTGCCTATCTATTTTTGAACAAAATGTAATGGTACAGTTTAGTTGAGTTGCATATGGTTAGAGACTAAAACCAGCAGCTGCAATCTGTCGTAAACAAAAAAAGTCCACAGTTCACCCAGTAGTCATTGATATGTAACATTTTAGTTATCCATAAACACCAGCAATCAAGGACAACGGAGGTTAGATTACGGTTTCTGTTAAACCGCTCTGATCCGCACAGTTTATTTCTCTTCTTTTTTTATGTTTGCTTAATTGTTATTAGTTGATGTCGGTTGAAGATTAAGGCTACTACTACAAACTGTAGAACGATATTCTCGAACTTGTTTCTTTTCAGATTAAAAGGCAGCGAAGAAGGCACAGGTGGAAGCAAGGATGGTTATCATAGTAAATCCAGCATTCGCTCTCGCAGCATTATTCCCCGGCTTATCAGATGGTGCGATGTTGTATCTAGCACCAGACGATGGAGAAGCAGATGTGCCGATAGTTTGTGAAGGGGTCGCGGGGGTTGGTGACACATACGGACGAATGGTGATATCCACAGATGTGTTGGTATGTGTATTCACAGACTGAAAGACGACCTGGTTGCGCAGAACACAAACCAATAAATAAGCACCTCTCTCTTTACAGTACGCCTTAATTTACCTTGTAGGATCCACTGGGTGCAATCTGGGGAATATCATAGTTGTAGGAATGCTGCCAGTAGGTCCGATTATGGATGGTCACTGTGTTGGATGGGTCCTCAGAAACGTCGGCAGTCTGGGCAATGACCGCTGTGGGGTAGTTGAGACTGATGGGTACCAGATAGATATTAAGGTGTAAAACTATTTTCCTTTTAAGATCTGCAATGTGGAACGGTAACAAAGAACTTACTGGATGAATCCCTTAATAGGACATATGTTACAGGAAGTTTTTGGCCAGCAACGTAAATTCCACTTTGCAGAGGCGAAGTAACATTGTACTCTTCACTGACGGCTTGTACCTGAGCAGAAATAGGAAGAGAAAGAGCCAAAATAATAGCAGCGATTGATGAAAAGCGTATCATATTCAAATATGGAAAATAAAAAGAGGAGAGAGAAGTAGAAGGAGAAAAAGAGCGTTTAAGATACTTTGTAGAGCTTTGTCGTCCAAAAAGAACACTCGAGGGAACAGACTTCCCCTTTCCAAATTCACCCCGCTTTTCTTTTCTCGTCCTACCCAACCCTGGTTTGCTATGCCTCCCTTTTCGTTATCGCCCCCTTAAATCCTGACCTTTGGCTTTTTTCTTCCCGCCCTCTATGAGAATATATATATTCAGAGAAAAAATATATATTTACAGTAGGGGTCTCTGTCTTGATGAGCCTTTTTATCCTGGACTTTTTCTTCGAGACGTACACAAGCAAAAAATAATTTACTGCTTATTCATGCTAGTATAGTACCATATGGGCGTTCCATAGGAATGCACAGCGTAAATCAACTGCGAGTGCTGCGTTCCAACAGTGCCCTTACTTGATAAGTCATTTAAGAAGGCGAAAAAAAAAGGATATGGCATCTGTTTGTTGTCCTTTATGTTGTTCGTCCACAATTGTCAGCAAAATAGATAATTGGACGGAGACGAACGTTTTCATGTGATATTTCGACAGGATCAAAAACCAGCTCATTATTTTAAACTTGCAAAGCAAAAGAGCTAATATAAACAAAGCAGCTGCTTGCAAGACAACAGCGACGTGGATGCCTGCCTAATAATTCAAACTTTAAAAAAACCTTTGTATTTTGCAACGGGATCACCGTCGTACACAAGCAAAAGAGTCATGATACGTCAAAGAAAGCAAACCTCGACACAAAGAGAAAGGAGATTCGCCTATAAACCTAAAGCTCTATCTACTTAACTTTATCCTTGTCTACTGCAGATAAACTTCTTCGATGCATTTGCAAAAAAAAATTGACCTTTCCTTACGATATTGATAAAAGGGACTCAAGTGCTAATCCAGGCAACATAAAAAAAAAACTCTGCCCCGTATGACAACGGCCGCTTTGTTCAACCAGGAATAACAGTTTTGATAAAGGCCACATGCTCCATCCCTTGTTATACGTGGTCTTGAATTTCTTTTTATTTTACAGCAAGACTGAACTGTATGCTGTGAACCGTCTGTTCCTTGTCCTTTCATATCTCGTAACTACTACGTAGGGCACCTAATCAACAAACGAATTTATAGTATACATATTGCAGGAGCGGTTCTACATAACATAATGGCACATATTGATATAAATATCATGTTAAATGAAGCTATGTTTCCATTTCAATTATATTGCCAGCTTGCTTAACCGACGGCATAAAAGAACATACTCTATCCAGTACATGCAACGCCTATGATTTTATACATATGGGGGAGTGTTTCTAAGACCTAAACACATGCACAAGCTTTAGGATAGGTTCCCGACAAATTGGACACTGGTTATTTGTCCCAACCAACTAATAGAGCGTTCAGTAAGCCATCTTACTAGTCTTTGCTATAGATTGTTACCTTTTTACCACAGTCCATACATGTCACCATATGTCCACAGTCAAGAAATACACAGTTTTGTTGTGCATCACAGCAAATTCGACATTGTGACTCTTCCGGTACTTCCACGTTACTATCTTTCGCCCGAAGTTCTACTTGACGTTCCTCTTTAAGATACTGCACGCGACTAACTAGCTCTGATTTCTCGATTACATGGGATTGTTCAACAAAGTTTGAACGAAGAATCGCTTTAAGATTCCGTATGGAAAGTGATGCCGGATCGATGTTGTCTTTGACAAGATCGTCCAGCGATCGAATGTCTGCATTAGGCTGTTCTGGTGATGGTTGAGATGCAGCAGCTCCAGGACGCGGTTGGTTTCCTTGTGTTGGTGTAGGACGTGGCGGAGATGTCGCTTGTGGACGCGGCGATTGTTGCTGGTATGGCGCACGTTGCTGCTGCTGCTGTTGTTGTAGATGTGGATAAGAGTGTGGATATGTTTGATGGTAGTGTGGTTGTTGATACTGTGGATATTGTTGTTGTTGGTGTGGGGGTGGCGGAGGTGGACGCGGTTGTTGTGATGGCCGAGGTCGAGGCCGTGATGGCCGTGGCGATGGTTGTTGTTCCGATTGATTGGAGTCAAATAAACCACCCCGTTGGTTTCCTCCAAATATGTCACTGAGAATACTTCCCAAGGAAAAAGAGCGATCGTCGGTCTCTTCGGAAGACGTTTGTTCATTTATCCGTCGAGAATAATGCGCGCGATTATGTCGATAATAAAGTTCGCTTTCGTTGGATATTGGGCGTGTATTAAAGATGATGCGGATAAGATCTGAGGTAACAAAATAAGCTGCTGTGCCAAGATATTCTGATAGTTACCATCTTTCTCGATAGCATTTTTGGCAGGTAGATTGTAAGCGTTGATATACTGCTTCAATTGCCTTGCTGATACGGCTGACAAGTCTGCCGAATTCATTTGTTGCATTTGAATCAATCGATTACAAGTATCACAACAGCGTACAGGGCTGGGTAATAGTTTTAAGAAGAATAGGATATAAAGAAATAAACAAAGCCTATCGGTTAGTACAAAACCCTTCCCTTTTCCAACGATGTTGTCTACCTGTTGTAACCAAATTTTGGTAATGAGCGCTGGTGGTCGGAGCAATTAGAGCATACGATGTAACCTATTCCATTTACATGCCATTATTTCATATATACTTTGTTTTCATAAGAAGACTATACAAAGTCTTACCGCAATTTCGGCAATTGTATTTCTTGCACAAGAAGTTAAAGCTTGTTCCACATTCTGTACATTGTTTGTATGCTTGCGGTTGTTTTAGAACAGGGACGGCAAAGACGCCGCCTGGTCCATACGTCTCACTTGTTTCACGATCCAGTGTAGGAACTTCACAGAAAGGTTGCGAAGGAATTTGGCTTGGGCTCAGCTGTGATATTGACGGGTTTCCTGTTTTGATATTTTAAGACACCGTTCTACCAATGAGAAATGACCTTGTCCTAATGTCAGTACGGTTAACAAAGAGCAACTTGTTAAATGAAAGAACCACCTCCTGACAGAGTAAGAGATTAGACAAACAAATTTATCAAACTGAGGGCATCTTTACGCATACTATTCCCTTCCATCTGATTCTATGTATTAGATATATTGGTACTTGATATTTCCTCATCTTCCTTTAGCTCCCATCTTCTGTAAGTCATCCATTGCATAAACTAAACGTAAAAATCTAGTCGTGTTTGTCGAAAATCCCACCAGAAAAAGCTGTGTGGGAATCTTGCCTCGGAATGACTTGACCGGATTTCCGACAAAACAGAGAAAAGTAAACGATCTGATAAGCGGAAAGTTCCGACCAAGTCCGCAAAGAAGGTCGACTTGGAGTTATCCACAGGCACGTATTCCGTTTCACTGGTCACGACTCTGTCCCTTGCCCTCACCGTCCCTCTGGCGAATACCTTTTGAACTTTTGCATGAAAAAGTCGTCATCATCTGTTGACAGGTGGTCATCACTATGTTACACACGTCTAGACGCATGTACTGCCCCTTCCAACATTTATTATATAACTTTCACCATTGCAAAGAAGCTGATGAACAAACAAGTCTTCTACTACGGCCAGCTTCAAAAACACCACGAACCAAATCCTCAATCACATTATCTTGTCCAATCGTTTCATTGACAACGTCGGCGCAGAAGCAGGGTGTCACACGACCATACCAGATAGCCCGTTGACCGTAGTGGGTATACACAACGACATTGCCAGCAAATGCGTGGCCTACATGATTAACATTACGTACCATGTTAATGTGAAACATAATCTTACCTCCCAAATGACTAACAAGGGCCACTTGTGTGTCATTGACATTAGCATCTCGCAGTGATTCTTCCATGGCTTTTTGCAACATGGGCCCTACTGTCCCACATCGTCGATCTTTGCTACCATGACCGCAGATCAAGACAAGATTTCGAAAGGGAAAAGGACGAGTAATAAAATGACAGGGTTTGCCAAAGACAAAATCCAAAAGCTGACTTGCGCGCCGTGGTGTTACGTTGGCGATGATCACATTATCTGGCATCAGCAACACATCCTGACCTCCACGTTGAGTTGTCAGTGTCGATGGTAAAGAAGCATTAGTCACTACAATACGACGGCAGGATGTATCGCTTTGATCATTCACGGGATGAAATATATCACCATCAGATCGAGCATCTACATGGTTTTTGCGTTCATCGATAACACGGATCAAAGCGGAAGCAAGACCTTCGTCTTCAATATGTGGGGCCCAGTCTGTTTTTCCAGTGAGAATAATCAAATGGATTGAGTAAGGAGGTACGGTGTTATGGAGAGGTCTTGACTGATCGATTTTAAGGTGAGACGGGATGAGAGGGTGAGCGGCACAAGGTTTAGCACAACCTTGACATTGAACAGGAACTATAGTTGGCAGTGGTTCACAGGATATTGGCGGCAAACATGTTTCTGGTTCTTTGCAGGTATTTGCGCAAGAGTATATATTGCTTACACGTCTGGATAGCCACTCCATGGACTGCTATCCATTGAATGATTGGAGAGAAAAAAACAAAGGAGAAAGAAGTTTGCCCTGGTTGGTGTGACAGCGGCGAATTAAAGCAATTCGGAGTCACAAGGATCCCCACGTGTCACACAAAACCATAGAAGCCTGGGGTTCATCGTAAAGGCGTCTGAAGAAACCAAGTTTAATCGAGAGAGATATGGCATTTGTATCTTCTAAACAATAGAAATTACTAAAAAAAAAAAAGGGACCAATTTTGTTACGTACCGCCGAATGCTTGTTGAGGATAGACTCCATTTGTTTTTACTGACATGTAAAACATGTTTAAGCATCGCAAATTTTTTAATGATGTGTATTATGACGTATGCTGTAAGAACATACTTATAAGTGGAAGAAAATAAACATCAGCACTGATGAGCCCTCTTTAACGCATTCAGATTGTCCACGAAAAAAAAAAAAATCTGAATTGATCTGAGCTCATCCATCTTGCACTACAGGAAAAAATCTTATGAAAATCTAAGAAAAATCTAAGAAAAATATCAACATCAGAATCTTGGAAAAATCTTTATATTTTTCCCGGAGTTAAGATTTTTCTTAGATTCTTCCTTAGATTTTCCTAAGATTTTCCTAAGATTTGTCTTATATTTTTCAAAGATTTTTCAAAGATTAGATTTGTAATATATTTATCCTAGATAAGTCTTAGATTTTTACTGATCAATTATATTTTCCAAAGATTTTTCCAACATGGCTTAGATGATTTCCTGTAGTGCAATTGTCTGGACCTGGCCCTCGCCGCAATCCAATAAACGTTTCAATACATTGCCTCCAAAAAGGTTGACAGTTTTCACGTTTGAGATACTGAAGCGTGAGATGCAGGGCGGTCACTTAGCTAGAACGGAGTTTGTGGATGTGGTCTCCCGTACCAAAGCAAACACCGCATAGCTGGTTTTCATTAAGCTGTTGCAATGTGTTCTCATTTTGAGCACAATAAAAAAAAACACTATAAATTATTAGGCGGTCGTATATAGAAAAAATCAACTATATATATAAGAATAATAGCATGGTTTAAAACATGTAACCACAGCGTTGGGCTCCGTTCCAACAGCCGGGTGATTTTTGCACGATACAATAGTCGCTGAAAAATCTTATATATAAGAGGGAAAATGTACATCGTATTCTTTTTGTTTTTTTTTTCTCTTAAAAAAAAACAAAGAAATGATCAATTAATACAGTCGAAGGAGTTTAAACAAAAAAACGATATTATGCTGTATAATAACTTATGTCGCCTGGTTACCTCGTCGTGATGACCGATGCTGCCGATCCGCTGTCTGATCTTCACCAACTATACGTGGACGTTCGTCCTCTGAATCACTCGCCACAAAAGATCCAGTTTCTGGTACGCGACGAGTTTCTACTTCCTTTAATCGTCGTTGTCGATCCCGCCTTCGTCGGTGGTAACCACCTTTACGTCTTGCGGCTTCGAACCCATTGCAAAATATTTCATACTGACAAAACAAACAAATCCAGTCATCCGGATCTGCAGTTTGAAGGAGGGATATATCAGATGATAATAAATTTACTGGTATCGCGCTTTGCTCTTCCTCTTTTTTCTTTCGGTTGGCTTTTTTCCCTTTCTTCGATGTACTTGCAACAGGTGTTGTAGTGACCTGTGTCGGCTTGGTCGTTGTCACCGAACGTTTTACCTGTTCTGCTTCCTCTTCCGTCTTCTCCGCCATCGCAGGCTTACCCTTTTTCTTTTTATGTGCATTTGGTGCTCGCTTTGCTTTTGCAGTCGTTGAACTGGTCGATTTAGTGGCTGATGGCTTTCCTACCGCTTCATGCACCACATTGACGACCATATTTGTTACTGAAGGATCATCCATGGCATTGACCTCAGGTGTGGGTGACGTTGAAGGTATACATGGTTGTGTTCCTGGTGCACTCCGTCGAAGTACATTGGACAAACCTAGGGACTGCGTAGATCGTGGTAAATCTTCGAATTTAGGAAGTTGTTTCCACTTCTCTTCGGTACGGGGATCCATCGAAAAGTCAAAGGTACCTTCAGGAATACGTGAACCTATTACAATTGAAGATGAAGTCGACGCGATGGATGCTGCTTTATCATCCATGACACTCCTCCATTTCCTATCTTTCCTTCTTGAAGCCCCTTTCCTTTCTTCGTGATCTGTCATGCTGGCGCTTGGGTGATTTGCCATTGACCGCTTGGCCTTTTTTGCATTATCTCTGTAATTTGCATCGTTGACGTCTCCTTTGATTTGCTCGTGGTGCATTAACTCCCCCTTCCCTCCAAGTAGACTAAATTGACTGCTGTCAGGCTCAGCTATCATCAATTTATTCCACGTATCTGTTTCTACTGTCTCAGGAACATAACCTAGCACCAAATCGTTTGCTTCCGATGCAAATTGCCAGCCAAATGATGGCATGGATGATTGTGTTACCGGAACTCTTCCAAATAAACCTTGTTGTTCCTGTTGTTGTTGCTCCTGCTGATCCTTTGGTGATGTCTCTGTCGTCGCTGATGTAGTGTTCTCGGATGTCCCTGATCGTTTCGTTCCAGACATCCCTTTTCGTTTCCACCGTGGTGTTGGTAAAGGTAATATTTTTCGATGCTGCATATGTATGGGTTTTGGTTCCGGGAACGATGTGCCTGGTAATCGTGTAGCAAGATCAATCTTTCCCGGTTGTTCTAGCCGATGACTATCTGACGTGTTTTCGTTTTCTTGCTGTTGTATATTGATCGGCCGTTGCTGTGGATGGTTTTCAAGTGCCACTGGTACCGCATACGCTGTTTGAGAAAGTGGATGGGGTACGTCAGAAACTCGTCTCTGCGGTCGTCTTGCGGAATGTTGAGTATGCGTGGCCGAATGGCGCCGTGGTTGCGTCGTGACGCGAGGGGTATGATGTTTTGTAATATCAACGGTGTCGTGGATCAAATTCGCAGAAAATGAGAACTGAAAATCGGAAGAGGGAATAAAACTGGGTAACATCTGCGCATTGTTTCCAGAGGTGGAGGAGGGTGAGGGTATCATGAGAGGTGATTCGGATGTGTTACTGGAAGGGTGACTTTTGGTTCTATCGCCAAAACTGAAATTGAACGATGTAGGAATGCGGCACGGTTGAAGATCATATTTTCCGTGAGTGGATGCATCATCGGAAAGTTTATGGGCCTCCACCATTGTGATCAAATCATCCACATCGGTGTTGTTCACGTTAGCAGGGGCATGATTATCTTCCTTAGAGTCGTGGTTGGTAGGCAGGAACGGTGAAAAGTCGTGCAGCACCTGCTGATCGTTCGACTCCGTCGATGCGGATGTAGGAGAGCTGCCATCTACTGCAAACGTTGTTGACTCCGTGAGATTCCTTTTTGTAACATGTCTCGAAAGGATTGATGCACCGTTACTATTTGGTTTAGGTCGAATTTTCGGTGAACGTATTAATCGCTGGTGACCGATGCTGGGGTCGGATCCCTTTGTTGTGAAATTAACAAGACTGTAACCGCTCCATGTTCGTTTTTGCAGTATTTCTGTGTTGAGGGCACGGCCTTTGAAAAGGAAAAACAGGCAAAGGTCAGAGCACAGAGGAGCCGATGACCGCCAGACATCGACCTACCAGAGATGGTCTGAACGGCCGACACAGAGTGATCGTCCTTGCCTGTGGTTTCGACGAGTGATGACATGGATGGCACATCAATCTTGGAGGGAAGCAAGTCGTTGTTCATAAAAGGGACTGCTCCGCGTCTGCGCCAAACCATCAGGCTTTTGCATGTGGGCTTGCGCCGCCTGAATTTGGCTTTGGTCCACAATGAACTGTGTCTCGTCCCTATCACAATCCCCTTTGCTATTGTCTCACCCTCCAAAGTGTTAAATGACTTGTCTTCCCTGAGGTCATATTTAATGGATAAGTTCCATTTTTCGTTAAATATTCTTTTGTTTTTTTTTTCTTGTAGCCCTTCACGAGTTGCATTATCGGGTCAATGACAGTGACGTCTCCTCAAAACTGGTACAAGCATTATTAAAACTCTGTTCCTGAAGCATCAAAATTCAATAAAGGAACTCTGTAGATATAATTTATCCACCACTACTTTAGAACAAGATGGCGGAGCTTATCCATGATTAGCTAGTAAAGTCAACAAAATTTTTTTCAGGTAGGAGCAAGAAGCATAGACAAGCCTTGGAACAGTTAGCAATTTTTTTATTACAAGCTTAAATGGACAACACTGAACAGCTATATATTATTATCAAATAACTGTATAGTATCCTCACGTTGCAGAAAGAGTAACACCAGCATAATGCAACAAAATGATATCAGGCAGTTCAATTAGAGAGCCATACGAGAGTTACGGAAGCACCAACGGCAATTATCACAATGATCCTACTGCTGGCCTTCTCAGTATTTCCAGGGCCTAGGTAGTAAGATAGGAAGTTCAACCTCATAGCAACATCCTGTAACCTTGTGGAAACCGATAATGAGAATAAGGGTTCAGACTTCTTTAAGATGTTTATGAAATCCAGTGACAATGATACCCCCGCAAAAATCTGGTATACATTATTGCCAGAAACTGACGTCTCTATTAGCTGGCCCTTCTATGTATAAATTGCGTTCTAAGATTTCTCGAAATGTGGCATTATTTTTTGAAAAATGTACCTGAAAGTTGGTGAGGATACGTAGACGTTGGTAAGTCAGTAACAGCAAGGTCATGGTTATGGATTGCATCAATGGGATGCAGGTTTGAGGTTCGTACGCCCGACCAATGCAACACAGACTTGCCAGTGTAACGTTTCCGGATGCAGGAGAAGGGCTCTTCCCACACAAGACTAAGGAAATTGTCTTGCTTGTTCGCTTCTAAGAGACAAAGAGGCATCTCAACTCTGAGCTGCATAAATCCCAACAGTATTAGCACTTTGAGTATTACAGTAACGGAAGAAAGACAATCGCATCTGAAAAAAGTACCAAAAAGTGCTTACACACTGGTATCACTGCACCCAGAATGGAGGAAACACGAACACTATGAACAAATGCAAATGCATAGTGCAACATTACCATCTGGGATGAGTGTCACCTCCGAGATCATATGCTTTGAAGTGAAACTGATAAGAAAGAGGGGAGTCCAACTTTTATACTATCCAGACAATAGTCTTGTGACGAATAGAAGCCGACTACAGCTAAAAAAAAAAGTTACTTGCAAGATTTTGGTTTTACTGTTAGCTGGAAAGGTCTTAAAACTATGGTCAACTTTTAGACATGGAAACTAGTAGGGATCACGGCGAAGATTATGAAACTATGCAGGAGGATAAGAAAAAGCTTTGTTGGAGATGTATCATTATACAGGAAGAGTAAGTCATTACCAACTGCTAGGGGCGCTATACAGCACTCAAAGGTGTCCATTGTTTAGTTCTGTCGTAGTCTACATGAATCACTATCAACCCAAATATAGCACTTTTTTATAGCTGTTGGCATTATGTGCTTCTCGTCATCATCCTCTTCTTCTGTAGTGATTTTAATCATGTTATGGTGATAGCAACACTAAAGCTTAATGTCATTAGCTTCGACAAACCACTACAGAACAATGAACAACCACAGTACTATTCTATCTGCAAACACTATTTTGTTTAAAGGCGTTGCAATTCTCACCCAGAGTTTTCTATCATGTCGTTGCTTCTGCGTAACTACCTAAATTTTAATTAACACTCCATGCGGGGGTTTACTGGATGGCATTAATAGCAACAAATATTTTCAATCTCTCCTACATGGTAAAAATATCACAATAATGTATCATCTGTTTTTCTTATTCATCTGTAGAAAGGATTGTTTGTTGTGCAGGGGGGTTATCTGATATATTTTACGAAAGCAAAAGCTAAAATGAGTAGTAAAATCAACGTATGCAAGATCGGCGCCACTCTTTGCCAGTAAAAAGCCTAATTTATCATTGTTTCATGCAGCAGAAGACTGATATGAAAATAAAGAAAACAACATTTCTCCAAAATAATGACGCATAAAAGCCCAATCGAAGTTTGATTGAACTCTTGCATTTGTTTTCTGGTAGGCCAAGTTTCATGTTACACGCACGTCCTGCTTTACCGAAATTGGAAATCAAAGAATGCAGAAAAAGCAAAACACTATGGCCCCTTATCTCACTATCACGCAGAAAAACGTCATAAAGACCTTTGTGTCAGGCATTTGGAGAAATCTGGTAGTGTTCATACCCGGCTTGTTTTGCACACTAACAAAAATTTGATTTCGAATAGCATTCATAGCTATTCACTCAAAAATACTTGACTGTAACATTACCACGAAAAGTGTACTATCCTGCTTCGCTGGGATAAGAGAAAACCTTTTTTGCAGACATAATAAAATCTGGTGTGTTTGAGTTGTGACGACTGCGGAGGACATGAAGCGATAAAGTCTCCAGCAGGCCGCGTTGAAATTATTAACATTTCTTTATGTGAATCAAATATATTCACTTTGAATGTGATATGGGAGCACTGACGGGATTATGTAGCTTAAAAGGCAGACAAAACTCTTACCACGGATGTAATTTATAAAACCTATTCAATAACCATCATATTTGGCTATCTAAAAAAATAGTGCGAGAGAAATAAATTTTTCCCTTATATACCTAACATGAAAGAAATACAGTACGCAGGGCCTACCATTCGATTAAGGATTGTTTCACAGCACAAAGTTCATTTGGAGTTAATACAAACTAAGTTTAACTGACGCAAGATGATATGCAAAACCTGTGATCTTATTGAAATATTTGGGACACAAATAATACGCTTTAACTTTTTTACATAGTTCAAAAGAGCGGGCTACGGAATGCTGCCGGAAGCAAGGCAAGGCAACTGCCGAATTGGTAGTCCGACAGTTCAATTCCTACGTGGAAACTCAACGAAAAAATCCGACCGTTTGTAACCAGTTCCTGCGACGATCCTGTTACTATGGCAGACCAAGAAACTGAAGAAGCACGAAAAGCCAAACTCTTGGCTGCACGAAAAAAGGTACATTACTGTCAGCATTGTTTACGCGATTTCACTTGCTTATGTTCTTGCTGCACCTAGCTAAAGAAATTTCAAAGCAAAAAGCACGACGATGTGGATGCATCCTCCAAGCAAGTAAATGAAGAAGCTTCTAAGCAGAATGAAAGTTCCACAAATGACACTTCTTCTACGTTAAACAATGAGTACGTTTGAATGTTCAGTGTGCACGCGAACACCAGTTAACACTGTTGTATCGATATATAGAGCTGCACTCAATGGAGCACCTTCACCAGCAAAGATTAAAGAAAATGAACAACCTATCACTCCCGTTCCAGAGAAAGCAAAAAAAAGTGAAAATTACGAGGATGGGAACATCAAAGCGTTAGACGAAGAAAATGCTGCCTTGAAACAGTCTATCAAAGAAAAAGAAGACGAAGTGAACGGGTTACAGGAAGAGCTGAAAAACATCAAAAAGCAGTTAGAATCAATGCACGCAACAGCGAATACTTCAGAGAAAACTATTTTAGAGCGAACTGCTGATATCGAAAAGCTACAAGCGGAACTCGTTACAGTACAGGAAAGACATAAACGTGTGACAGAATCCGAACAGACTTTGCAGACAGAGACCAACTCGCTAAAACAGGAAGTTCAGACTGTTACGAAAACAGTGGAAACGTTGACTCACAAGCTTCAGTCTGTCACCAACGAAAAAGAGAAGGCACTAAGTTCGCTGACGGGGATAAAGGAAGAGCTAGAGACAATTCGCAGAGTTGGCAAAGAGGAACAAGAGGATCTAAAGCAGAAATTAGATAAGCAACTAAAGGATGCAATTCAAGAGAGCGAGAAGCAATACCAACAATTACAACTATCCATGGAACAAGAGACAGAAAAGCTGAAAACAGCAGCGACGCTTGTTCAACAGTTGAAAGAACAACTTGAATCTGAGCAAACAAAAGCGCTATTACAGGATAAAGAACACGAAGAAGTACTAAATGAATTAAAGGATACGAGTAAAAACCTCGAAAAATACCTCGCGGAGGAGCGGGAACGAGTCGAAAAGGTCACTCGCGAATCGGACGAAGAAAAAGCGAAATACGAGAAAATGCTGAACGATGTAAAAGATGCTGCAGCAAAGGAGACACAAACGATGGAACAGTTGACAAAAGAACTGGATAAAATCAAACAAGAGAACTCTGAACATATCAAACAGCTAGAGACAGCTGTAGATGAGAAATCAACGCTTGTCAACGACTTGGAAAAAGCAGCTACCGAAAAGAAGGCGTTAGAAGATAAATTGAAACGACTGCGTAATGAAAACAACGAGCTGGACAAGAGTGTTGAAGGCTGGAAAGCAAAGAACGAAGCTTTAGCAAATGATGCAAAGACAGCAAGCAATCAACTCAAAAAAGTTCAAAAAGAATTGGATGAACTCAAAAATACAAACAGTCAGTTGTTAAACGACATTTCCAAAGCGAAATCAGATTTTAGTGAAAATCAAGCAGAACGCACCAAAGAAATTGAAGCCGCGAAAGAAGAGCTTGCCAAGCTTGCATCGAGTCTTAATGCAAAAGTTGCTACTCTCGAAGAGGCGGAAGAGAATAACAAAAAATTGTCTGCGACTCTAAAGGATATGGAGACAAAGAATATCAAACAAGTAGAAGAACTGACAGCAGAGGTTGAGAATTTCTCTAAACAATTGGACTCGAAGGATGCCGAATTAACTCAAGCAGAAGAAACCATCAGTACTTTAACGAAACGCATTGCTGAAGAGGAGACACAAGTTTCCAAATTGAACGATGTTTTGGAACGCGTAAAGCAGGACAAGTCCTCTTCAGACAAAGTTTTAGAAGGCGCAAGCAACGAGATCAAAAGTCTAAAGGAACGTATAGAAGAAGAGAAAAGGAGATATGAAGATTTAGAGAATGATCTGAATAGCAAGGCTGCAGATAATGTAGCAGTTGTAAAAGAGTTGAACGAGACAAAAGTTCAGCACAGCGAGGCAGTTCGCGGTTTAGAGGCTAAAGAAGCTGAATTTGTTGCGCACAGGCAAAAGACAGAGGAGCTAATAGTGGAAATGAAGAAGCGTACAGAGGAAGCAAAAAAGCAGTATGATGAGCAAGTAACTAAGGTGCAGGAACAAGAAACGCTTATTCGTTCATTGATGGAGGAAAAGGCTGAGCTGGAAAAAAAATATGATGTTGCAATGATGCTGCATGAGGAATCAAGTGAACGAGCCAACAGCGAAGTGAAAAAAATTGAAACAGATTTGGTGTCTGTGCAGAAAGAACTTGAAGAGACATTGAACAAAATACAGACACGAGAACAAGAGTTTGGCAAACTTGAAATGTCTTTATCGGAAGCTTTATCAAGCACAGAGGAAAAGCTTGCTGACGCATTGGAGCAACTCAACGCGAGTACAGAACAAGTAAAAAACACAGAAGCCGAGATGGAAAAGCAAAAGCAAGAAGTAGACAAATATCAAAGCGAGCTAGGTGTACAAAAGGAAGGTTTCGAGGCCAAGATAGCCGAAATTACGACAGAACGTGACCAAGCATTAATGCTTGCAGATAACTTGAAGGAAACGTTGGAGGAAGAAAAGCAGACAGCAATCTCCCAAGCTGCATCAGCAGAGAAAGAGCTTCAAGAAGCAACAAGCAAACTACAAGAAAAGTCAGAAACCATCCAGAAGATGAAGGATGAAATGAAGGCACTAGAGCATACAGTTGTGGAGAAGAGTGAGATGCTTGAGAAGCAGTTAAAGGAAGCGGAAACAGCGACAAACCAGCACCAACAGTCAGTGAATGGGTGGGAGGAGAAATACAATGCTACGAATAAGCAGCTGCAGGATCAGCAAAGCGCGTTCAATAAGATGAAGAAGGAGAAAAAGGATATGGAAAAGACACTGAATAGATTAAAGGAGACACTGAAGAAGGAACAAGAACGCATCAGCACCATGGAAGAGAAGTTAAGTTCCGAAAGAAAAGACGCTGAAACAATGAGAGATTGTGCTAAAGAGGAGCATGAGGCTCGATATGGTGAGATGATGAAAGAGCGGGATGAAAAGCAGCAACAGTTGGAATCATTAGAATCCAAAGTTGCAGCCCTCGAGAAAGAGCTGTCCAACAGAAACAAAGAGTATGAAAAGATTAGCAAAAAGCATCAAACGCTGAAGGAGCAGTCCACCACCGAGCGACAGTCATCTGAACAGAAGTCTACTGGCCTTGAACAAGAGTTACTCCGTGAGCTATCTGAAAAGAAAACGCTACAAGACCAGATACAGGAGATGAGTGAACAGATCAAAGAACTCAAGGAGACAGAAGAAAGGGAGAGTGCGCTGAAGAAAGAGCTGGAGGCGAATAAAAAAGAGACAGATGAACTCCGGGAACAGGTTGTACAACTCAAACAGCGTGTTGATGAATTGAAGAAGGCAACAACGACAAATAACGAACGGGGTGCTAAGACAAACGAACCAATTAAGGACGAGCTCAACAGGAAATCACGCGAGCTTGCAGATGCACAGCGACAGATGCGTCGCAACAACGAGACAGATAAAGAATTGCGGAAGCAGATATCTACTCTAATTGAGCAGGTTTCTGAGTTACAGACATCGCAAGCTAAGCTAGACGAAGCATTAAAAGCTAAGGAAAGAGACATCAGTAACTTGGAAGCCGAGCTCAGCGAAGCACGTCTGAAGCAGGAAAGAACAAGTGAAACAAAGAGCCAGGAGCCAAGTGACGAAAATGAGAGGATAAAAGAGTTGGAAGATAAGTTACGAGCAGCTGAGGAGACGCAACGCCAAGCAGAACAGCAACTTGGTAGACTGAGTCAGCAGGAGACTGAGAACAAGGAACTGCAAGGCCGTCTGGAGAGGCAATTTGACGCCTTTAGTACTATCCGTGGAGAATTGTCAACCATACGACAGCGTGAGTTAGATACAGAAGCACGTCTTGAACGGGAGAAGCAGATGACAGTGCGCGAGAAAAAGGAACTGGAGGGTTTGTTAAGGCGAATGCGTGCGGAGTATGAGGATCATCTGGAACGCCTGTGGCACGAGCACACAAGCTTACGGTCACAGCATGAACGTGGCATGAAGAGCGGGAGATTGGCACTTGACACAGCGCAAGTAAAACTGATGCAGAACGGGATAAGTCCCATTAGCGAGAGTGGTTTCGAGTGGCTCCTGAGTGATCACGAGGATGGCGAAGGAGACGATGACGAAGAAGAAGAAGAAGACGACGACGACGACGATGAAGAGGAAGAGGAAGAAAACAAGAAGCGAAAGGATCCCCTGGCAGAAAAGATGCCTGCACTTGGGCAGTTACCGCCATTACAAAAACCAGCATTCTTTGAGTTTTTGGAGACACCGCGGTGTAGTGGTTGTCAAAGTGAAGTGATCGAAATATAAAATATAGAACATGATTGGCTCCACACATAGGCATCTTAATGTTTCGTTTTTTTTTTTCTCATTGTCTGTTTATGGAAGACCAGCTGATACGAACCTAACCCATTGTTTGGGTATAAAAAAATAAGTGTTGCTTCCACAGATGAGCCCACCCCATTCCTTTCTTCTTGTTGTTCATCATGACGGATATTCATTATCAACCACTTTGCCGTTCCTCATCACCGCTGATTTTTCCTCCTGCATCACCAACGCCAAAGCTTTCTTGCGGGCCAATGAAAAGATTACAGTGGCTAGATTCCCAACCATACGAACGAAAAAAAGAACAATTCCCTCAAAACGGGGCATCGGAAAAAGAAGAAGCACCGTCATTGATTTATCGCGCTGATTCGCCCAACAGCACAACCACTACCCTACGTGAAAAACGGTGTCGAGCGAAGTTTTGCCCACCACGATCAAAGTTCCCTTTATTCTCGTTTGTTCTTACGCAGATGAAACGAGCTGCTGAAAAACCATTTAAAACAATTGATCATTTTATGACTTAAAAAAAATAACCCCACACACATCATATCACCTTATTTGGTGGAACCATGAAAAGTGTGATCGCCACTATTTAGGAACTTGTATGGAAATCGTGGCAACTATTACCAAACATGTCAACTGTAAAGCCAAGAAAGTAAAATAGCTTGTATCATTAAAAGAAGCATGACGCGGGAGTTCTCTATGTCACCTGTACAGGTAAATGCTGTATTGTGCTATCTATAGCAAAAAGGGCAATCTACCTATAAAAGAAGGACTTCCACGCTGCTCTGTCCAAACAATACTATTTTATTGAATAAATCTTTTATGTTAATCTAAACAATTTTTGCGTCCATGAAAGGCCCAGCTTGCGTTGAGGAAGGAATTAGTATGCGCCACCAGGTAAGCCGTAGAACCTACTTGGACTTGGTCCCTTAGCGAATACAAAATTTATTCAGAGTAGCATTCGTGGTTGCTACCTCTTATACTTGGATGCTATCTTACTTATCTCTGAAGGGTATTTCCGCGCAGTTCGCGGATGCCGCCCCCTGCACTGTAATGGATGGGGTTAGGAAAAGGAGTCGATGGCGTGAAGCCATTTGACCTTCAACGATCCATGGATTAAACCATATATCAACAGACATGCTTATAGTTAATCCCAGTACGTACTGACAATGTATTTGAAAAACAGAGCCGAAGAAAAGGAACGATCTTCCTCTTTAAATTGATTCCCTCATCCAGAAACACAATGGAACTAGCCCATTGTACAAACGATGTTGTCCAGGCCCACTTTAATTTGACGCAACGCAATGGTCCATTTAGACCCAACGCAGAAATGGTATGCATGTCCCGCAAAACATCTCAACCCACCGTGCAAGGAGGAAGAACACAGTAAATTCATCCATGCGAGCCTGTGACATCGAGTCACTGTAAAACAATTGCGTGCTTGCAATAGCATCGTAAGACACTTCTACGACACATGACAAAAGAAGTGCCCACAGGAGCAAATGTTCAACTATCATTGCTAAAGTTTCATTATCATGTGTCATCGTTCATGATAAATATGCAAAAGGAACAAGGGGAAGATCCCCAAAGAATTTAGGAGTACGCAGCGAGCCCGCCAATGTCGAACGCCTGCAGAAATGTTTTGTCCTCATTGCGCCCAGCAACATCGCAGCATTCTTAAGTCTGTACCACAATACGATAGTTATGAATATGCACTATTGATGAAGTTGCATGTACACAAAAGGACTTGATCTAATCCGTTACCTAGCTCGGATGTCTTGGTGATAGACCTTTGTTTTGCATAAAATATGTTTACTTCAAAACGCGTGTATCATTTCGTAGTACGCTATGGTGGCAGATAAATAAACATTGAATGAACCACATCACACATGGTTGTCATAAGCGCCACCTCTGGAATGGCCTGTCGAGCAATGTGCGTTTACGTAATGTTTATTGAGTGGATCTCTTTTGCTACGCTGAATCAGTTTTGCTTCCACAAAGAAGCAAGTTTGCGCTAAGGAAGGAGTTGAATATGTCCTTCGCACATAAACTGATAACAAACTCGTATTCTGCTTATAGCAGCCTGGTCCCCCAGTAAATAGTTCGCTGACGCAAACGTTTCTTAAAGAACGTGTATATTTTCACAATTTGTCATCACATTTGGCCGTCTTTGGAAAGTCCTTGGGACAGCTTGCCGTCTGATCATTCCGTTCTTCCAGTAGCTTTTTGCGCTGTAAAAAGGATCCGACGTTTCCGCAGGTAGAAATGAAGCTGTCACAAAGTCTCTGCACACAGACTTTCTAGAATATTCTCATGCACGCTAGTCAAAGCACTGGGAACCTTTCACAACCAAAAGCTATCAAAAATAGATGTGCCCAAAACGATCGTCTTTTTGTTACGCGAATGGCTGAAAATCCCTCTGGTATGAGGATCTTTGCGATGTGATCCAAAACGTGATCTGCCCATGTGTTTGCTCTTCCGTTGACTTTTGTTTTCAGCAGATTCCACCTTTGAACATCCAAAAAGAAATAACAATGGCTATGCAGGAAAAATAAAGTCATCAAATCTGTGTCTAGGTCAGCCATCCTTTGTTTGACTCCATGTCGGAACTGAAAAAAAAAGTTACTCCCCGCACTGTCAAACGACACGGCGAACATCCGAATTTTCATTGTCAGCAACAATGTTCTTTCCGTTCCAAAGAACGATGTCTTTTATGAAAGGCGCCAACTATGCCAAAAGAGATCATTCCGAGAACCATGTCATCACATAGACACTTGCTGGGTGACCAAATGGTTGGTCTGTACATAGTTTATTCTTGTTTGACAGCACGGTGCATAGAATTGAATTGCAGTACCGACGGTCATGCAGTTTATTCATTGATATGTCAAAAGCTGGTACCGTCATCTGGTGGATGTCTTGTGTGGGGTGTACACCCCCTATTGGTACAAACCATATTTTAGTCTTGCAGACAACGGTAGCTAGCTCCTATTTTACAAACGGCCGCAGCAAGAAAGCGTTTAAACTTTTCTGTTGCAGTGTTCATTCACCAATAAGATATGCTGGCTGTGTACCAATGCCTGCAGGAAGCTGCGGCCAACCAAACCGCCGGTTTTCACCTCCGTCCGGATACGGGAGCTTTTTTTTTTTTATTTTAGTTTTTATGTTATTTTATATTTCGTGGTATGGGTTGTTTTTGGAAAGTGAGTTTGGACCGGTGTATCCACGAAAGCTAAATAGATAAACGAAAGGTGTGATCACTCGGAAGATGGTACCACTTAGATGCAATCACCGAAGATCCAAGGAGCACGGACTTCGACGCTAAAAGTTTAGGCAAAAAATAGACTGACAAACAAACAACCAAAAAGAGATAGGACTTGTATGCAGCAGTCTTCCGTTTTATTCGATGGACATAAAATGATGAAAATGAAGACCAATGAAAAATTAAACCATAAGTTATGTGCTTGTGAGAGAGAGAAAAAAAAACAGTATAGTTGGGGATGGGGATGGGATGTATTTATACAACTAGAATATATGTTGGGCATTCTACGGATATAGAGGAAGAGCATCGTGAGTATATAATTGTGCGTTGCGATATATGTGTGTATAATAGCTTGAAGCAGGGTAAAATGTATATAAAAGGTAAAGTTCAGTACTCAATCATCATAGGTTCCGGACCGTTCCAGGCACTGATCATGACAGCCGTCGTCAACACAATGGCAAAGCGACACCAGCGCCAGATAGCTCGGAAGAATCGTTGAACGACCCGACGGATTCGTCCAATGAAGGTTCTTGGGGCTTGGGCCCATTGATCCAGGATGCTTCGTGGACATTGAATTGACCTTAGATCCGGATAAAGGTCCGCGCATGGATAGGACGGATCAAAAATAGACAATGAAAAGTCCAATGATTCGTCGTCATCGTCATCGTCATCGTCCTCATCGTCTTCGCCATTGTCTTCTAGGCGGCTGATGAGACTGAGCGCATCTTCCCATGACTGCTTGTCAACCATGGCAGCTGTTTCTGGGCCGAGGAGGGCTTCGATTGCAAACTCTGTCGGGGCATTGTGGAACGCTGTCAAAGACTTTTCGGTGAAATGCGAGATGTCGCGCAACGGTCGGAAGGAGTATTCCGAAAGCGCCGTCGGCAGGGACAGTGAGGGAAACGCGGCGCAGCAGAAGGGTTTTGATGGAGGGGTTGCTGGCTCGACCTGTTTGTTGACGTTCTGTTTGAGCCACTCTGACTCGAGCTCGCTCAGGAGGGTGTTTCGATAGGCGGCGCTACGGGCCGTGCCACAACAGCTAGGGGCGGGAGTAGCGGCGTAAATGTTGACGCCGCGATCTTTGAGTTTCTGCACCATCGTCCGGTGTTCCTCTAAACTCGCATTGAGTTCATCGATGTACTGGAACTGGCGATGGTAAGCTTCCTGCAGTGCTTCGTAGTCTTGCGAAGAGAATTGGAACTGTTCGCATTGTTGCTTGAGTTGGCGCAGATCGGCAAGGGTCCGTGCCAACTTGGTCTCCAGTTCAGCCTTTGATTTCTGGATCACTTCGTTTTCCGTCTGGAATCCGTCAATCTTGGTGAGGAGCTCTTCCACCATCTCCTCGGCATACAGCTGCTCTTCCTTGGAAGGAAGTTGCAGCAGATGTTGCGCCTCGAGACGCTGCTGGCGTTCGTTCATCTCTTCGAGTTCCTGGATCTTCGTCGTCGCAATGTCCAAGTTGGCCTTGAGCGCGACCATCTCAGCTTCCAACTTGCGCTGTTTCTTTACGTTGGACCGGTCCACGGATTCCTGCTCCGCTAGGACGGCTTCCAGTCGCATCGACAGCTCCAGGTTTTTCTTCTCCAACACTTCGATCATGGCATCACGCGTCCCGCGGGAGGGAATGAATCGCATGCCGCAGTCAAAATCATCGTCGTCGCTCTCGTGGCCAGAATCGTCATCGTCATCGTCATCATCGTCGTCGTCAGCAATAAGATCGGTTTCAAACGAGGAGGAGGGCGTAGGCATAGGCGGATGAGCCAATTGGTGACGGCGGCGGTTTGTCTGTTGCAAGAGCGATTCGTAACTTGACTTCAGATGTAGGTTATTCTCTAATAGAGACTTCCCTATTTCGGCAGCCAGCATTAGATCTGTTCTGTCATGCGTTAGTTCTATCAAGGGTCCGGATTTTCACATGATAGACGAACCTTTTTCTTTATCTTTCAGGGCGCTGTACGCATTCTTTAGCATGGGGATCAATTCACTCGAAGACTTCTCGGCCATCCAAGATACAGAAGACATGAATGATGTGGTAGACAAGGTTGGGGAAGGAGGGCCAGAGGGTTGAAAGTTCGACATGGCGCCACATTGCTTTGGCATGCCCAGGTCGAGATGAGTAGGTACAAAGTGAGAAAGCATTGGCGGAGTTTTAGATTATGAGGGAGAGGAACAAAAGTGGGGCGGAAAAAAATGACACGAGAAAAAAAAAAAAGAAAGAAAGGGTAGAAAAAGAAAGAGTGAGAGAAAGAGAGAGAGAGAGAGAGAGGGAGGGAACGAAGGAAGAAGAAGAAGAAGAAGAAAAAGGAGAGCACGTCACTTTAGGTAACACTTGGCCAGTGTGAAAATTAAATCATTCACATGTAAAAGGACTACATACCCAAGCATTCCTTTTAGGTTTCTTATCGATATTTGCAAAGCAGAAACACGGACCTGACACATGATCCAGGATCAAAAAATAGTAGTTAATTATTGGGCCCTAAAGCATGTGATTGTTTCAGCCTTATTGTGTGCTGTACTAACTATTTCATTCTCTCGCTCTTTTTTCGCTCTCTGTCTGTCTGCATCTTTATCTGTGTCTGTCTGTGTGCTTTGATCGCTTCTATGTATTACACGTGAATAATAAAAATAACCGCATGACCCAAATTGGTACAAACAATCACTTTTTTTTTCTTTGTTTCTTGTTGACCCTTATGCTTTGTTATTTTTTGTTTATGATAATAATGAGGTATATCTATCTTGTTCTTCTCAAAGGCGGCCTTTTTTTGAACAAATCTATTGTCACATTGCTTTCTACTGTGTCTGCAGAATGGCTCAGCTAGACTACCCTTCTTCTGGGGTTGGCTTGGCAGCCGGGTCGGCACGGATAGCCTCGTGGGCCGCAGCCTACATATCCTCGACGTTATCCGAGGTGATACCATTTTTTTCAAAAAGGAAGCAAATTGCTTCTGGTAACGTTCCTCATCTGTCTCTTCTGGGTATTTCATCCACTTGACCACATGAACACCGTAAAAGGAGTTACGCAACAAGTCGTCGTTATTCGTCTTGGTTTCAATGTCGTAACCGGGGAATCGGTTACCAAAGTGAAGCACAAAAAAAATGCTACCAACCGCGGCACCCTTCATAGCACCCAACACGCGAGCGCCCATAGTGGGACGTGCGAAGCTAAATCCAACTTCAAAAATCGCTTAGAAGTCAGAACTCCTTCTTTACCTGTCTGATCACCTGAAGAGTACTATCAGTCACATTCTTGTACTTGTCCGCAAGACCAAGCTGGGAAGGGTACAGATGTGTGTAAAAAGTGGTCATCCTGTAGCATAAGCTAAAAAAAAAAAAAAGAGACTTGCTTTTTTTCAGCCTCACCCCTTTTTCTTTATTTCTCATCACATACCCCTTTCTTACAAATTAGTCAATTCGCCTCTCATACCAAAATAAGCGTACGCAGCAGCATCTCTCTTACTATGACAGATGATATTCTTGTTCGTGAAACGTAGAACCAATCTATAAAGTTAAACTACATCCCTCCTTGACCCAACCTCCACATCCATTAGCAAGTCGGTCTTGCATCTGAAAAGGGAAAGAGGCCGGTTTGACGCCTACTTTCTGTTTTTAGAAATGAGAATGGTGACATCCGCATAAAATAGATGGACGCAAAGGCCGTCGTTCCCTCGGACATGTACCCCATTTGGCACATGTCGTACCTCTTCCTCTTCTTCTGCGGTACCTTACATACTATCGTTTGACATACGTTAAACAACAGGGGCTTTGATCTAGTCTTTTGGGGCTATTTCAATAATTGGTATACCCCTCTGTTGCTTAATGAAGAGCTAACTACAAGTAGTCATTGTACTTATTCCTCTTCATCCATTTCTTTCCTACTCCATTCATGCATCTCCCCTCAGGGATCGCGGAGAAAGGGAAGCGAACCATGATTCGGTCCGATCTATCCCTTTTGCAGCCGGATGGCCAGTCCGGCTTTGTTCCTTTTCAAACTCAAAGCGCTACTCATTTCCAAAAAGCTGGTTGATCGGAAAATAACTCGGCACAATAAATTGGCCAAAGCTCTGCGTGATCCACCTTTTTTTTTTTTTTTTTTAAAAAAAAAAAACAAAACTTGACAGTGCCGTGATATGTAAACACACTGTATTGTCACTCTTCTCAATAACTATGACAGGCTAGATTGTTTTTTTTCTTTTGATTTCCTAAGTATTATAGTGTATCTATTATCACCGCTATGTATTTTTCATATGTCAATCTAAAATATATCCACTATAAAGTTCGGGTCTGTTAGTTCGTTTCGCCTTATTAGTTTTTTGCTCATTTAGTTACCCCTTTCGTTGTCCTGTAGTTGGAATATCCTCCAAAGGCGCTACAGGATCTGCAAATGGATCCAAACTATCGTCAGATCGATGACTTGAAGAGCTTTCTGCCGTTGGTTGAGGAGAGAGTCTCAGGCCAGACAGAGCGTTTAATGCTGCTTCCTCATTATAACGTGACCCTGTCATGGTAGACGGTAGCGGAGGTGGAGGTGGGGGACGTGAGTGCGTTGGCGACGTTGGTGATTGGGGCGATGACAAGGGTGGAAGGTTAGAAGGGACCTCACCAATGGACATGAGTTCGTACATCTCCTGGGCTTTCAAAAGTTCTTCGTTTGTCGCCAACAATGTTCCAATCCATTCTTCGTCTTCTACTAAGCGAGCATAACGTACAATTTTCTTTTTCGACTCTTCACATTTTAGGCGGTAATCTTGTAGGCGTGAGTCATGTTGCAGATCAATTTCCCATCGATCTTCCGACGTGTTAATCAATCTCAGTGCATTGACAAGATTATTAGCATTCTGATTGGCCAGTGCAACTTCCTGGATGATCTTGGGTTTTGCTGTCGCAAAGTTGAACGTTCGCGTCGAGGTGCTGGTACTGCTACTACGTGGTTTTGTCTTTGAAGCTGATGTTTGTTCCGCTGGTCTTGCGGGTTTTGCTGGCGGAGGCATCGAGCGCCTTTTTTGCTCTTTTACCGGCGGTGGTTGCACTGTACTTGGTGCTACTGCACTGCTTGGCATCGGCTCAACAGGCGACGTTGGTGTTGATGGTGTCCTTTGTGATAAGCTTCCCGACCGTATACGTCGTGGCTGTTTACAGAAGGATGAACAACTTTTCCCTAGCAAGTTTTTCTCATACCTGTCCGAGTTTGGACCTTCCCAAATCGCACAAATTGCCAAGGACCCGCATGCCTGATTCATCCTTGTACTTGGTAGCCCAGGTTCCCAATAATCCAATCAATACTTTTTTGACTTCGATCGGTTCAGACTGATATAATCTAGCGTCAGTGGTGTTCATCGTCACCAGACAAATATGCACTTACAGGTGAAGTAAGAATAAGTTCAAAACGCTCCTTCATCTTTTCATTCGATATAAGCTGACCTAATAGAAAAAAGATACCATTGTTATCTTCTTGCTTTCATAATCCACTTGTTTCATACGATGGAATCGTTCGTTGCTGTTCTCCATAAGCAACTTGAGAACCTAAGTCCGAAGGAGTCAAGGTTGCGTTCTCTGCAGTCTCTTCCCTTACCTCCAGAACTCGCAGCTTTTGTTGTGTTGTTCCATGCTTCAAGCGTTTTCTTACAGCTTCTATAGCTTCTCTGGGACCACTTTCTTGCATGAAGATGGATTCAGTCAGCTGCTGAAATGAGTACCACTCGATCTCCTCATAGTTCGAAAGCCTCTCTACAGCAAGTTATCTCGCCTCAGTTGTTTCATCTTGCCTCAATGCCAAAGCATGACCTTACCAATGTAGTGAGTGACCGAGGTCTTTTGGATGTCTTCGGTAAAGATACCCATGAGCGGAAGGAAGACGAAAAAAAAAAAAAATTGTAATGCCCTTTTTTGGTGTCTTTATTCGTTGTCAGCCAGCAATGCAAACGCACCGCCCGTCTGAATGTCTAACGTCTGTTCCTCCTCACTATGACTGTCACTATCACTATCCTCTTCCCTTTCTTCTTCTTCTTGTTTCTTTTCTGCTGCGTCAACCTCTTTAATCTTTAGTAGTTCATACTTTGTTGTCGAAAAAAAGCCCGGGGGTTTGAAAGTTAATAGGATCCTTCCGTCATTTGCCAATCTCAAGATAGCGTTGGCAGCTAAAATGGTAAAATAACTGTTGAATAATAAATAGAAACCTGTTTCTTGTTACCTCGATAAGCATCTGGCCTAGCTGCTTTGGCAGTGTAAAAACCCCGCTGCTCAGCAAAAGCTAAGGAAAAGAAAAAATAAATCTTTCCTATCTTCTATTATTACTACTTTCATACCTTCGCAGATAGACCAAGCAGACCACTGATATGACTTTGCGTTTTCTAAATCGGGAGGGGTAACCGATAAAATTTTCTCCAGGGGAATGCGTTCCGCCTATGTACTTGGGTTAATACATATTCTAATGATTCATGTCGTTTACCATGTACTGTATAACGCTATAAGGTTCCTGAACCTGGGCGACCGGGTACATGCCTGATAAAATCTAAAAAAAATTTAGTATCCATGTCATACTTGTATCTGCACGTACCTGTAGGGCACGTGGCAGCAATGTAGGGAAAACGAGCCCAGGTGAGTCGCATAGCCGCACATTTTCAGTAAGATGGATGGTTTGGAAATGTTTCGTATGTCCTGGTGTACGGCTAGCACTGACAACTGTCTTTCCCATGATACTATTGACTAAACTACTCTTGCCGACGTTGGGATGGCCTAAATGAGGAATGAGAAACCTGTTATCCCGAGAGGCATCAATATGTATTTTACCAACAAGACCCAGTGTGATATAATCTCGATGTGGTGTGACCTCTCGACCGTGAATATCCATGATTAGGCTAAATTCATCCTCTTTTTTACCCTTTGAAGGTTACTGACAGGAAACCAAAGTCGTATATGCTTTACCTAGACCAACGGTACTTCCTATATCACTGTCGTCATCTGAATCTGTATCCAAAGATTCTAAGTGGTCTTCTCGCAGATTATCATAGCGGTCAATCAACCCAACCCAATCAACATCGACGCCATGTTTCTGTAGACGAACATCACGGCAAGTTGAGAGAATGTCTCGTACACCCTGAGCCTGATAATATCGCTTTCTGGGCCGTTTTACCCGCGATTTCAAGGCATCTAACGATGATAGGAATTGGTATTATGGTCCCAAATCTCGCTATTTCACTTACATGTCTTTGTATCATCGATTAATTTTTCCTCCCGCGGATAGCAGCTAAAGGAGGCAATGTGGAGTTCAGGGAATTGCTCTTCAAAATACTTCCGCCATGCAAAGACGGTGAATTCAGACACGAGGTCAACCTAGAAATACCCGACATGAGTATTCGGTTATGGAGCTGTGAATACAATCCACCTTATTAAATACGCCGACGATCTTTCGATTGAGTGTCTTCGTCACATAATCATACAATGCACGAGGAAAATGTAACATCGGGTGGCGGATATCCATCACGACAAGTATAATGTCACTAATTTCCAATACTCTCCATCTGGGAATACGGTTACAAGGAGTTCATTCAAGACAACGGATGGATACTTACAGTTGTCGCCACACTTCGAGGTTATGTTCAAACCAACTAAGTTCATTCTCGCCGCTACCACGACCATACTTCTCATTTATATCATCCATCCATTTCTGAAAAGCGTGTTCTTCCTGTTGTTCAACTTCCTCTTTGGTCATTTCATAATTCCATTTTGGTCGTGTAGGGAAATTGATAGATTTTGAAAATGCATCCTCAGAAATCTCCAAAGCTTCTTTCTACTCATAAACAGTTAATATTTGCCAAATGACTTGTTTGTCTACACCTGTGGAAGCCGTTGGAAAGGCCTCATGCTTCGCAGACGCGCCTTGGCAATGACATCGGGAGGCAGTTTTTCAAACACGGATACTAGTCTAGAAAAGATGGAAACGATTTATACATGTCTGTGAGTAATTCGGTCTCGACCTCTCCGATTCTGTGGTTGAATCCTGCCCGAGAGTAGGCTTCGATGTCGACGATGGCGTAAATGTCTGATCTATAGACTGCGATTCCTCGTAATCATCGCGATCAGCTAGCAGAGAATAAATGAGCTGATTGGGTAAGCCATGCACAATGCTACCTTTTTTAGCCTTGCGTGCTTTTCTTTCTTGTAATTGTAGCTTCTTCTGTTTGCCGCTAAATGGTTTTCTTCGGTGAGAGGCCATAATTTTAGAGTTGAAACTTCAATGCTCGAGTCATTTTCATATTCAGCATATCCAAATTTCCGCAGCAACTGTCTTCGAGTAACATACTAACGTAGCACACAATCGTCGACGCAATTCTTTCGATTATTTGTTAAATTGCTATTAAAGAAGCATGGGTGTTAGCTGCATCAATCGTTCGTTGTTGTCATCTGTCACCGGAAGAATAAGACAAGCAAAACGCTTAAACACATAGAAAAATGTTACTACATTACGATTGTGTCTGACAGAATGCATTTGATCTATTGTTTCAGCTTTTGCTTAGAATAGCACTCTTAGAAGGATTGTTTAGTACAACGATTAGCACCAGGTAGCGCCATATAGCAATAGTTAACACAGACGTAAGCAACAGTAGGAGGCAGCTACGTAAAATGGAAATCGAGGACAACGTGATAGGATAGTAAAATACCTGTTCCCTTCAACCAACCAATAGCTTGGGCCAAAAACACGAAACATACCACAGTAGCTTCACCATTTTTTCCACATCATACAGATAAAAGTGGCATATGAATTTTTTTTTTCGGCCGGAGGTACAGCATAACTTTGTTCAATCGTCACTACCAACCGATATCCATGGCGGGGAAATGTCAAAATCGAAATCAGTTTCGGCAGAGCTGTCATTGGCAGGATCATCTAAATCGAAATTGGCTCGAGCAAGGTTGTCATTGACGACACCACTGACTGAGGCAGACATGTCGAAATCGAGACACGTTTTAGGCTTGAAGTCTGTTGTCAAGATTTTTGCCATAGCATCTCCTTGCTCCGCTGCCTTTCCAAACCATTTGTATGCTACATGGTCATCCTGGTCTACACCCACACCTTGGCGATACATACTTCCAACGTTAACTTGTCCTATAGCGTCCCCTTGTTTAGCCGCTCTTAGAAACCATTGGAAAGCTTCCTTCTCGTCTCGTTCCACAGATATGCCCTTCATATACATATTACCAAGGTAAAGCTGTGCCAGAATATTTCCTTGGTCTGATGCCCTCTGAAAGGATTCAACGGCTATTGCGCCGTCTTCTAATTCCCCACCGTTCCTGATGCTCGCAAAGGCGACGAGAAGCTGCGATACGGCATTCCCCTGAGCGGCTTGTTTTCGTAGTTCGGATTCATCCGTGTATAGCGTGCACGCATTACGGACGACAAATTGGGCCACGTTTCGACATTTTCCAAAGATTTTGTAATTCAAGTATAAGGCTGAGTGGCTGGTGTACACATCAACGATGTGATGCCGCGCCTTAGCATGTCCTTGGTCGGCCGCCATTTTGAACCATCTGAACGCTTCAGTGATGTGGCAATCCACGCCTTTGCCCTGATTATACATCAATCCAAGATTAAATTGAGCGGGAGCATATCCAGAACTAGCTGATTTCTCAAACCATTGAAATGCTTTCTGGTCACTGAAGTCCACACCTTCATTGTTGCTATACATCACACCAAGCGCGTATTGTGCCACGATATGACCTCCAGCAGCCGCCTTTTTAAACCACATAAATGCTTCGGCGTCGTCACGTTCCACGGCGTCCCCTTGACTATACATGATAGCAAGGTTAAATTGCGCCTTGACATGATTATGTGCAGCTGCTTGTCTGAGTGATCGAGAGGCCAACTTCTTGTTGCAAGACACACCTATGCCGTGGTAATGCATAACGCCTAGTACAAAATGCGCCTTGGCATTTTCATGGCTAGCGGCCTTCATTAGCCACTCGTGGGATTGTAAAAAACTACGATATACACTTTCGCCTTTATAAAGCATGTTACCAATATTAAATTGCGCAGCGTCGTGATCCTGATTAGCAGCCTTCATAAACCATTCGAACGCTTTCTCGTCGTCGCGGGCCACACCCTCTCCCTCATAGTATATTACACCAAGGTTAAATTGTGCTTCAGCGAGACGCTGATCAGCCGCTTTCAATAGCCATTTAAGTGCCTCCGCGTTGTTACAGGCAACGCCAATGCCGTGTCTGTACATAAGGCCAACGTTAAGCTGTGCAGCAGCAAGTCCTTGATCCGCCGCCATCATGAACCATGGAAATGCTTTCATTTCATCACGAGACGTACCCATGCCTTGGAAATGTATGACACCGAGGTTAAATTGTGCTTTCACATCGTTCTTGCTGGCCGCTCCGAGGAACCATAGTCTGGCCATCAGCGCATCGTAATCTACACCCTTGCCTTGGTAGTACATTATGCCAACATTCAATTGTGCAGCTACTGTCCCCTGCTCCGCTGCCTTTTGAAACCATTCAAATGCTTTCTTGTCGTTTCTTTCCATGCCTTCACCGAGATTATACATGACCCCAAGTCTGAACTGTGCATCCGCATGACCCTGAAGAGCGGCCTTGTGGAACCATTCAAATGCATCAGCGTCAGCACGTTGAACGCCTCTCGCTTCCTTGTACATCATAGCAACCTTGAACTGAGCATGTCTATAGCCATGACAAGCAGCCCTCATCAACAACTCAAATGCCTTTTCATCGTCACGGTCCACGCCCTTGCCATGGCTATACATGATTCCGAGGTTATACTGTGCTACATCGGCGCCCTGGTCTGCTGCTCTTTGGAACCATTGAACTGCTTCACTGTAGTTATGCTGCACAAATTTGTCCTGGCAATATACTAAGCCAACTTCGATTTGCGCATCCACATCACCCTGATGAGCTGCGCTATTAAGCGTTTCAAATGAGCTTGGGCTGTCGCACTTCATGCGGTTTTCATCGCTTCGCATAAGTTCATATCGAAATTGTACGCTATTACGATCCTCATTAACTGCCTTTCGCCACAATTTGAGTGCCTTTGTCATATCCTGACATCCAATCGCGCCTGTATTTCGCAAAAATCCAGCAATAATCCGCGAGTCCTCATGGCCCTGGTCAGTTGCTTTTTGAAGCCATTCGAATGCCTTCACACTGTAGCTCTCTAAGCCTTCGAGCTTAGCATACATAATGGCAACCACAAGCTGTGCTGCAGCATTTCCTTGATCAGCTGCTTTTATGAACCATTCGAATGCTTTTTTTTCATCACTGTCCACGCCTTCACCTTTGACGTACATGACAGCAACGCAAAGTTGTGCAGCAACATCACCACGATTCGCAGCCTTTGTGAACCACTCGAATGCTGTCACCGTATCTCTTTCCACGCCCTCTCCCCGACTGTACATAGTGCCCACTTCATATTGTGCATCAATATCGCCTTGATCTGCCGCCTGTTTAAGCCACTTAAATGAGTTCAGTTCGTCACGTTCGGTACCCCTGCCTCTAATATACATGATTCCGAGATTAAACTGTGCTTTGGAGATGCCTTGTTTAGCCGCCAATTCGAACCATTTGAGCGCTTCTACATAACTCTGATCTACGCCTTGGCCATTATAATACATACATCCGACATTGTGCTGGGCGTGAATATTGTTCTGGTCAGCAGCTGCTTTCATCCACTCAAATGCTTTTACAGCGTCCTGAGCGACTCCTTTTCCGTCTCTGCAAAGAATCCCTAGTTCATACTGTACTCTGGGATCGTTCTCTTCAGCAGCCTTCATCAGCCATTGATATGCTTTGCGATAGTCTTGATCGACTCCATGACCATCTCGATACATGATGCCAATGCGGTACTGTGCATCACGAATGTTTGATTCAGCGGCTTTTTTAAACCAATGAAACACTTGATAGAGATCCAATTCCACGCAAATGCCACAGCTGTACATAAACCCAATGTTATGCTGAGCTTGAGCATGGTTTTGGGTAGCAGCTGCATAGAACCATCGAAACGCATCAGGGTAATGCTGCTGCACTCCAGTGCCGAACAGATACATCAACCCAAGTTCATATTGCGCATCGCTGTCACCATGTTCCGCAGCTTTCGTAAACCATTTAAATGCTTTTTCCGAATTTTTGTTAGTCCCTACGCCACCACGGTACATGATCCCCAAGTTGTATTGTGCCTTTATATTGTCCCCTTTCGCAGCTTTGCAGCACCATGCAAACGCTTTGACATCATCTTGCTCAACGCCTTGCCCATTGCGATACATGTATCCAAGTGCATTGCATGCATCGAGATGATTCTGTTCAGCGGCTCTTTCGAGCCATTTAAATGCCAGGTCAAAGTTTTGTTCTAGGCCTTTACCATGCAGATGTGCGATTCCAATGTTGTATCTTCCTTCTGCACAGCCATTCTCTGCGGATTTTGTAAACCACTCGATTGCTTGAGAGTAGTCTTTCTTTACGCCAATGCCGTCCTTGTACATTACGCCAAGCTCATGTTGTGCATGGCAGTGTCCCTTTTCGGCAGCCTTCTTTAGCAGCTGAACTGCTTCGCCAAGGTCAGTATGCACAATTACGCCGTCTCTGTACATTGTCCCGAGAATATATTGTGCATTGGCGCTGTTTTGGGAGATTGCCTTTGTTAACCATTCCATAGCCTTCAGGTTATTCTGATCAACACCTTTCCCATCTCTGTATGCAACCGCAAGGTCGCAATACGCATCGATGTCGTCTTCGAGAGTTGCTCTCGTGAACCACTCGCATACTTCTATATAATCTTGACTGACTCCATAGCCTTCTGCGTACATAACCCATAATCTGTAATGTGCGGCATCATCTTCGAGGAAAGTCGATGCTCTCCGTAAATCAAGAGCCTTTTTAACACTGTGACTAACCCTCTGTTTCTGATCGAGGTTCGGTTGCTCGAAGAACCGCTTCCGAATGACGGCCTTGAAGTCATTTTCTACAACGCGTTTTAAATAGTCTGGCAGAAGGTAATACGTGGGGGCAAGTTGCTGGAACTGGATAATCATTGGGTTTGTCGCAATAGATTCTATCCACCGTATAACATCGGGTTTTAAGAGAGACGATGAAGAGCGGTCATTTGAACAGCATACGAGCGACGGGTCTCCACCTGGGACAGACTATGGGTAGCAAACGATACGCATCAATGAGAAAATATTAGATTTACCTGCAACTCTGTATCGTTGACCCTCCTGAATCGCGTTTTCAACTGTGGTCACGGCTTTTCTCTTGGCATGGTTTGACTTGAATCTTCCGTTTGGAAGACCCATCAGTGTGGGGTCTTCTCCATATTCCACCACAATTCGTCCACCTAGATGATGCCATTTAGTCATATATCTTATTTACTACATGCAGTGTGTGTTTACCAAGTAAAATCTTTGTGGGGTAAAAGTAACCAAAACGCTGAAAAACATGCTCAAGCTCTTCGAATTTCTGTTGATTGGAATGGTTGCATAACGCAGACGCAACGCTGCTTCTAAAAAGATTACTTGCTTGGACACAGCCATCAAGGCGAAGCTATCCCAACAAGCGTCTCAGTATAAGGTTTGGTATACGTCAAATCTACCTCAAAGCAGGATGCATACATCATCAAATTCCACGTTCCGGTTTCAACCTTTCTCAAACGCACCGCCGGCTCTTCATGCTGAGAGACCTGAGAAATAAGACATGTTCGGAAAGCAGCACTGTACATTGCGCTATACACCAAGTCCTTCCTCTCGCGTTGCATGTTGTCAACATACTCTATTGATATTTCGCCTTTCACTTGGAGATGGTCGGCAATTATCGCCGCCTCTTGAGCGGATGTAGTATCCATTGCTGGTCTGTATTCAGGACCACACACTTCGAGGGGGATAGAAGCAGTCAATTTCCCGTTGTTTTGAATTCCTTTGTTCCAATGTTTAGCTAAGATGTTGACCAGCTCTGATAGTGGAACCTGGGGTGGTTGTACCACACACGGTTGAATGCGCCAACAAACATCATGCTTGTTGTTTTCACTGCCTGTGCTTGCGGCGATAACTGAAATACGTGCCATTGATAATAGCTCATTCACGGGATTCTGAATAGCAACATGCATATCGTACAAAGCCTCGACTGGAGCAGAGCAGATGTATACTCGCAACAGTTTTCCGGAGCGGTCGGTTACATCTGTGTGTAAGCTAACACCATCTCCCATACGAACATAGTCGTCGTCATCTTCTTTCGTATTTTCTCCAGGAGAACATGTATTGTTGTTGGGATGCCTTGCTACAATATTATTGCCTGAGGTATGCCGGTCGATTACCCTAATTTTGTTACGATGAGATCTTGGGGTGTGCAAATGTATGATTACCATTCTTGAATGTAAGTTGATGAACGTTGAGCTGCAGTGACGATGAAATATTTATCCTGCCATTTTTCAGTCTTGCTTCCATTTTGTTCGATTACTGGTGACAATGAAATGAAATGTTTGGTTGGGCGACCAATTGAATACACAGCTTCCGGATATGTTAACTGTAGATAAACCGTATCTCCATATCTCACACGACCATAGTTATTGTCCGAAGTTGTTGCAACAAAGCTGAGAGAAGGTGGATGCATACGATCTTCATAAAGATCCTTTGTGATTATCCTTGGATCCATAAAACATAGTAGCTGTCCTGTTATAGGAAATTTACATCATTGTAACTTGAAATAAACGCTTAGACGCCACTTACCGTTCTCTTTGCCCGTACCAGGATTTCCAAATCGATGATATCGAAATTTACACAGATGTGGGCTACAGCAACCAATTTTTATATTGTCTGCAACGAATCCGAGTAGGCAGTTGTAGAGTACATAGCCGTCATCCATGAACTTCCAGTTGTATACTTCCTTCACTTTCAAGCTTTCCTCATTGCCCAAGATATCGTATATTGGCTTCATGTCTTTAAATTGTATAATTCTTGGTTCTGACTGTGTGCTCTCTCTCCAGCTTTGAAAATCGCCATCAAGTAGTACTTCCACATCACCACCTAGCATGATGCGAGGAGATCATTGGTGAAATTGCCCTTCCCGAAGGCTTCAGTGTACCTATAGCTTCCCATTGTTCATGATTCTTGTTTGCTTTGATGATATATGATCCTACGATGTCAATTGAAAGGGCCTCTTTAGTGTGAATATTGCCGTCTTTTTCGTTTTGATCATCCGGTCGTTTACACTGAAGCCTGCCACCTAACAAAAAAATATGGTTATCATCTTTATTCCTAATGAACGTTTACGCACCTATTAGAATCCTGGACGGAAAGTAGTATCCAAACCGCCTGAACACATCTTGTAAGGCATCATACTTCTCCTTATTGGTGTCTGCTTTCAGAGCTTGTTGAACAGAACTGATTAAGTCTGTGCTTGGCGTGACAGACCCTGGCGTAATCCGCAACTAATATTGCCCCAATAAATCTCTGTTCACTGAAACCGCAACGTTGACTGCTTACTTCTGCACATGAAACGTACGCAACAAGGCACTTTGTTGTTTTGCTTACATTGCGTGGCTTTTTATCGAGATATGGATTGCAACCAGCCCTTGCGCCAGCGTCATATGCAAACGTTACTGGAAAAGCATCATCGAAATCACAGTCAAGGAGTAATCCATCGGTGATATTATCCTCTTTGACGCTCTTCGAGCAAACATGCTCCTGAAATGTTTTCTCAAGAGGGTATTCATGTACCATATTGTAGACATCGTCAGCTTCGTACTTGAATTGCCACGCAGGCTCGTCCGCAATTTTACCGTCGAAATGGATACCGTGCATATACTGCTTGACAAGTTGAGTATCGAGATCAAGTGCGAAAAACATAGCACACTCCTAAGAGTAGAGGTATCAGAAATCATCGGCACATTTCAAGTGCGTGTAGCACCTTTACTGTCAAAATTTTCCATTCCTTGTGAAAACGCATAAAAAAAAAAAAGGAAGAAAGGAGCACGGTATCGTTTCTGAGTTATTTGACTCCAGAAATTTTGGATCATCACTATTTCAACTCCAGTCAAGCTTGTACCATGTGCCATAGTTTTCTACTACACCGGTAAGATCTTTTTATTTCCATAAGACGGCCAAACCAACACATTTTCCTAAACAAAGAACCCGACATAAAATTCATGTATACAGCATTCAACGACTGGGCACGGTGATTGCAGGCTACTAATCATTCCTGTATAGTCAACATACAGAAGCCGAAAGTATATCACACGACGGCGTGGAAGTCGTACGAAGTCAATGTTGTGCTACTTCTCTGACAACACTGTAGCAGTTCTTAAACACAGCAACCATGAAGTAATAACGTCCACGCGCATTCTGTAGGCAAAGTTATTTTTTAAAATAACTGCTTACCATAGAATGCGGGGGGTTTTTTTTTTTCACAAACTACACTAGAAAGATACGGACTTCATGGACCTACTGGAGTTTGTTCTGGCGCTTGTGTCACTCAGGTAGAGGTATTCTCTGCGTTATCTTTTCCAGTCGGCGGCAATGCAGGGACGTTTGTGGCGTAATAGTTGGTAGCACTGTCAAGTGATGATAAGTGTCACAGATTAATCACATAGTATGTATCAACTTTGACTGTAGATGAAGCCATTTTCTTTATGATTTTCCGAGTCGATGGTTACGTTACAGACATCTGTGGAATCCCACGGATCCGAACAGAATGTGCGAGCACTTCTCATGGTCTAGGATATATCGGTTTTAGACGTTTTGTTTCTAGATCTCAGAAATGAAGTGGGGACATCGTAAACCAAGTTTTCTATTTGGTGTGGTACGACAGCCATAGCTATGGACTTTGTTTATGGTGGTAAAACCTTGTGTCTAGCATAAGAGAGCCTCCCAAGTTTTCTATTGCGTGACAACGAACAGAGAGTTTAAAAGCAAAAATTGTCTGGCTCGTTAACTCAACGCTTGGCCGATTATTAGCTGTGCTCAACCCTTTGTGACACTGCTAGCTATTTTCGATCTATGGACGCAATTTTGAGCAGTCATTCTATACCAGGTGCAGGCAGGAATCCATAGCCATTCATACAGGTATCGTGCTATGACTCACAGCGTTGGGCTGAGTGTTGCTTTTTAAAGAAACTTGTCCCTTGTGCATACTTCCATAAGCGCGAGGGTATCTCAAACAGAAGTTTTGTTATGGAGTCATAACGAGTATCTACATTGTTTGACCAAATTGTTTGGGTTTGACTTACCTGGATTATCTTAATGCTCCGCGTCCCCAAAGAAAAGGTTAGTTGAAGAGTGGTTATGGATGGGGTGGCTCTTTTCCACATCCCTTTTTTTGCTTAAACTTTTCATGGTTGCATGGTTTGTGTTGGCTTTTCCTGCAATAAAAGCAGAATGCACTTGTACCTGAGACAAACTTTATTCCAGAAACAGTTGGTCTTTGGCATAGCCACGAACCGTAAGCGAGCTGGTTTTTTTTTCTTTGATTGTTGCAAAGTTCCAGTACACTTGCATTCGTTGTACGGCTGTAAATAGTACACGTATAGTTAAGAATAGCATGTTGGTTTTTGATAAAGAGTTGTTTTTCCTTGTCACGATGGAAAACTACAAGAACAAAACAGCAGCCCGCTTTGCATCTACACGGGTGCAATGTAAAGTTTATGCCACGTGTGACAAGTATTATTTATCAAGCCAAGAAAAGTGACATTCTTGGTACCCTCGCCACCAATTAAATCCGAAGCAGATGCCTTCATTCGATGTAGTGTACTATTTTCTGCGTTGCCAAGAGTTAATTTCGTGCCTGCAGTAGTAAAATAAAAATAATTAGCAGCCAGGATAACCTGCAATACAGCACATTGCTAGAAAACCTCAGAAATCTATTCTCCAGAAAATCTAGCGTCGGACTCCCCTTGAAAGGAGCCACAGACCAAGAAACACCGGGCTGTACTTAAAAAATCTTGGTATAAAGCTGAGGTCGAATTACTTTTTGTACAGAGGCTATGCTTCGTGGGTCACTGAATCGAGCCCTTCCCCTTTTCCGGGACAAAAGAAAGTAGAACGCTATTATTTTGTTACATGTGTATGCGTTCGAGGTAATATCAATGTACAGCAATGGTAAAGATTTCTATTTAATTAGCAAAAACAGAAAAAAGGTCCGTGCTGGGCAATGTTCAGGGGAAGTAGAATAATAACATTACCAAATAAGGGTTTTCGGCGTTTACGAATCAATGGAATAAGCCATGTTTACAGTAAAACGTGTGTACATGTCCTGAACAAGAGAAGATATGGCACGATAATGGTGCAATAACGATCTGCGCAGGGCTTTTAAGTCCCGCTGTGAGCGTTACCAGATTGAAAAAGGATATCATTGTATTTTGCCTGAGGTTATATAAAAAGCTGCATTAACAATAAACTTTATTCCTAGAATATTTTGGAAAGCAGAAAAGAGAACGAAATTGCAAAAGCTAGTTGATTGTCGATTTGAGGCAAAGAACAACAACAATAAATCAAAAAGTAGTCCCGGAATGGATCTCAAACGCACCGAATCAAAGCAGAAGAGGTTTGAAAAAAAAAAAAAAATAAGGCAACTCATGATGGCATGCTGAGTTTTTCTTTTTTTATAGACAAAACCCGGACGCGCCGATTAAAGATCATGCTAAAACTAGAAAAGTTAGAAGGAATTTCAGAGTTGTAAGTTCCATGTGTCTAGACCTGGATGAATCAATAAGATCAAAAGTTTTGGTAATGGAAGAAGGAAATACTGACGATATACCGTAATTTAGATTTCCTTGATGTTCTGCAAGTACTACTCTTTGCACAGTGTAAACAAATCAGGGTTCTGTAGTTATAGGTGTGGATGGATTATGTTGATTTAGTTACACACAGTACACAATGGCTGACGGCCTACGACCGATTGATAAGTCTATCATCGGTGTGACAGATATAGCTTTTCTGATTCAAACACGCCATCTTCCTACGACTGGCACCCTGTTCATCGGAGTTCATCAAGTCTTACCCAGCGGCGTTTTGAAGAGAACAGTATGTGTAATTAAGAAGATAATGAGTATAGTTTTTTACTTTGTATAAAATTCTTTAAGGACATTAACATTTAGATTCAGTATTAAAAATTGAAGGTAGGGAATGAGTACAGAGAATGATGTTGGCTGGGTTCCTGGGTTGAATGACCCAACGAATGAAAATGGAAAACATATTGCAAAGGTAACACAAAAATTATTTTTACTTTTTGATTGTGTGAGAGAAAGAGAAAAGAGAGAGCATATGTGTGTATATGTGTGTGTGTGTGGCTGTCGATCTCTTTTTCTCTCTCTTTTTTTTTAACACTCCCACACAACTTTACATTTCCCTTTTTCCCTTTTTCTCGTTTCTTCTCCTCTTTTTTTCTTATTTCTTTCCTTTTTACTTTTTATTAACCTTATCCAGTGATGGAAGTGAACCAACTAAAAGATCCAAAAGATGCTTCATTTAAAAGTTGGTGGAAACGAGTAACACATCCAAAACAACAACATCCTCAAAAACAAGGTATCATTTACCTGTATCTCTGTTTTTTTCTCACCTATTTCAAAAAAAAAAAAAGATAATGCTCAAGTGTTTGGTGTACCTTTGGAAGAAAGTGTTCGATGTGCACGTGCTGCCATTGCCTATGTTGATAACGATGTACAATACGTGGGCTTCATTCCTATTATTGTGGCTAAATGTGGCTCATTTTTAAAAGATCAAGGTAAGATCACTTCTTTTTAAGAAGAAGAAGAAGAAGAAGAAGAAGAAAAGGAAGTAAAAAAAAAAAACACTTTCTATTTTTACTTTAGGTCTATATACGGAGGGTGTGTTTCGCATGAGTGGCAGGTACGCTCGGAACGCCACGCGGTTTAAGTTGTTTACAAAATTTTGTCCTTTAGTGCGAAACGAATAGGTCAGCTTCAACAAATTTTCAACACAGCTCCAGATTATGGACGGCAATTGGATTGGAAAGGTTATTCCGTACATGATACAGCGAATGTTCTTCGACGATTTTTAAATTACCTTCCCGAACCTGTAATTGTTCATCGATTGTATCAACCTTTTCGAGATGTCATTGGTAAACCATTTCATCCTTTTAGAAAAACTGAAACGTCTAAACATTTCTTCTTGTTAGTATCCAATACGGGTGAAAAGGAAAAAGTCATGTCATATCAACTTTTGATTGAACAGTTACCTCAACATCATCAGTACTTGCTATTCTATTTGTTGGATTTACTTTCTCTTTTCAGTCAAAGTGGACACATCACCAAGATGGATACCTTTAACCTCGCGTCTGTTTTCACACCTGGCATGTTACTCGATCCCGAACATTCTATGAATCCCGCACATTATAAACTGTCTCAAAAAGTCGTTCAGTTTTTGATTGAACATCAGCATTGCTTCAAAATGCCAAAATCCTCATGGTTTACCATCCCCGCCATGGGCGACACTGCACTTGTTCCCGCCCTCGAGACATATGCTCAACCGACAAAAGTTGCTCCCTTACCACCGACACCACTGGACGTTTCACATGCTAAAAACAAACAAATTACCAACAGCACTACATCACTTCACCGCGCAAAGACCGCCCCATCCAAACGGTCACGATACGGTGCGAATGATCCATTACAAGTCGTTCGGTTAAACAAAGCCTTTACAACATATGGAAATCCTTTACCTCCACCACCGAAATAACCCTGTTTTCTATTTTTTTTTTCTATTTTTTTCCTTTTCTTATTTTTTTTCTTTTCGTTATGTAATTATTCTGTATTTTATCGCATGTGCTGCGCATTTGCATTATTCATAGGTTGAAGAACAAAGAAAAAAAAACTATATATTGTCAACAGTCGATGTGTTTTATTAGAATCCATTGCATGATTTCCGAAGAGAAAAAAGTCATTTCGGACCAATGGTTTAGTAAAAAGGGATAGGTCATCGTGCATCTTTATGTATGTGCGTTTTGCAAAAAAGAAAGGGGAAGGAAAAAGGGGACAGTATGCCTTCTCAGTAGTAGGAGACATAAGACAAAGGGTCTGGCCAAAGAAGAAAAAAAAGGGGGGAATGGTTTTAGAAGGTACGTGTCCTCTGCATTACACTTTTGCCAAGTAGTAGTCAACTACTTATATCCAACCCAATCCATCTCGTCACAACGTATCATCCTTTGATTATAGATGGGTGATCTGACAGGCCAAACTTTGTTTAATTGATATCAGTAAGGAATAGGTAGGCGTGGAGTGCAATGTGGCTAATATGCTGTGAATGATATCCCGGATGAAGAGCGCATCACACAAAAATGTGCTATATTATCCTACATTTTGCGAAAGTACAAAGACATGACAGTTCATCAAACTACATTTTCCATTGTTGATTTAGCCATGATCATTTACTGCACATCATATATTATTCAATGATAAATGTGTTTACTTACGAAGTATCCGATGCGGATGACTTTCTACAGCATATGACATCAAGTCATTTGTACCCATTTTTTTCTGGGTACTGATGTTTTTCATCCATCGGCGTAAAATAGACTTCTAATGGAGGATCCCCCTAATTCAAGTCGCATAAGGTTCAAACAGCCAAGGTCTTTCTCACTTAAACTAGCCGGATATGCCTCGGAGCTCATTCTGGATCTTCTTTATCCAATAAAAGCAATAATTGATTATTCGTCTTATTTTAATACACTATCATCCGTTATCAAAGTCTTCTAGTCTAGTATCTAAATCTGATTGGGATAATCTGAAGGCACCCATGGAGTGGTACGATGGTTAAGCGAGCTCCTTGTTGGATCTGCGACTTGATTGGCTGGTATGAGAAATAGCGAGTCGCCATGTTGGCCGACGTTCGTGCTATGTGGCTTATCGGAGTTGCTCTCTTCTTTTGGGAAGGAAGACCTTTTTTACAAGAGAAGGTGGGTTATGGAAGATGAAAACCCTGTATTTATTGCTGGCGAATTTGTTAGGCATTACTTCTAATTCTCTGGAGGCTCTCGCTGCAATTCTTTGTTCGATGGGAGGATGGTGATGTCATCCAATGCGATGGCGGTGTTTGGATTATATTTATTCAGTGCAGAGGGACCCTTTCCCTCCTTGTCCTAAAACACGACAAATCCAATTGCAATGCCCATCGCCAAGATCGTCTCTACCCCCCACTTTCGCTTCGTTACTCCCGAGAAACTCATTAGAAGGTACGAATGGATGAAGAAGATCGACATGAAGCAGTGTCTTTATTTTTATCCTCAATGTGGACGAACTTAACTAACAAACTTGTTCCTCTAGCGCGCCTACCTTGGCCACGTGGGGTGCTGCAGCTGGCGTTGCTGTTGCCTTGTTCGGTTCGGACGTGCCCTTGGTCAAGCAGGACGTCTTGAGCAAGATCCCTATCGCCGGTAGCTACTGGGCCGTTCCTGCTGCCAACGACGAGGAATAAAGGATTCGTAAATGTACAAAGAGACGAAAATAAAGACGAAAAAAAAATTGAAATAAAGAAAAGAACCTACAGCCGATGAAAAGGTTGATTTCTTTGTCACGCCACTCAAATATAGGTAGAGAAACTCGTGCTGATGCATCGGTTGATGTTAGATCCGTATTGCCGAGGAAGAGGAGATCGGCAAAGAAGAAGAATAGATCTATCGTATTATCTTTTTTTCTTATATCAAATCTCAGCTTTATCGTTCTTTTTTTCCTACGTTTCTTTTTATATCTTTTTCCTATGCACCAGGATGAGCGAATAGAAAGTGGCAATAAAAATTTATTACATAAAAACTATCGAACCTGGCATATGTCTGCATGGTGTTTTTTCCTTTGCGTTACGTTGAGTTCGGACATTGAAGCAACCTATGCCTATTTTCAATCCTCTCCCTGACAGCTGGGTCCTCCAGAACAAGAAGAAGTTGTTGTAATTTATGCTTTACGACTCCGTTCCCCTAATATAAATACTCTCTTTTTCTTCTTTCTTTTTGCTTAAACTCCATCCTCTCTTCCCTTTTATTTACTTTCCTTTTTTATTTTATTTTTTTTATTTCTCGATCCTTTTTTTGTCACCATGAAATTGACCTCCCGTCCCGGCTCCTTGTGTGCCTTTTTTGCCTTTGCCCTGCTTCAATCTTCCGAAGTTGCCTGTGCAGCTGACACACGTCCCGTGTGTTATAACTCTCATACCGATTTCTCCAAGTCGATGGGTGCATGGTTCGAGGTCGATCATGAAACCAAGACCAACCAAATCACCCCGGATGGCTTGAAGATCAAAATTCTTCCTCCTCATACTTACAAGAAAGGATACAATGGTACAGTTTGTTTTACGAAGGAAAGTAACTGATCATCATGGTCATTAGGTGGCCCTATTAATACAGAAGCGGGTCGTGGCGCCACTTTCAACGCGACTACCATCATGCAGTATGGCCGCATTGAGGCCAAGATCAAGGCTGCTTCTGCAGGAGGTGCCGTTAGTGCCTTTATCTTGATGGCTGATAACAAAGACGAAATCGACTTTGAATGGGTGGGAGGTGAGACTTACCAACACACAATGTTCATTGTTTTTTTTGACATATATGGTCTTTTTTATTTTTAAAATTTAAGATGAACCTCACAGTGTCCAGTAAGTTAAAACACAGACAATAAGATGCAGTAGGGAATAACGGCATGTTTACTTATAGGACAAACTATTTCTGGGGTGAAAATATTGTTTATGGCGTGAATGGCGGACATTCCAATGTTAACGGCAATCCCTATGAAGGATTTCACAGCTACGCCATTGACTGGTACTGATTGATATGGTCCCATGCGATCATGAGATACCTAACTGTTCACTTAGGACTCCCGAGAGAATCCAATGGCTCGTCGATGGCCGTGTCACCCGTGTTCTGGAAAAATCGAGGACGGCCCTCCGCCACGGTGTTCATCAGTACCCCTCGCACGCTGCGTTCGTATCCCACTTGAAATAGCTCCGACTATTTTTGCTGACTTCTGTTTATTACTATTTCTAGTCGCCCTCAAATCTCGCTTTGGGACGGAAGCACAGCAGGTGGCACTGCTAGCTGGGCTCATGGACCCATTGACGTACGTTAAAATTTGGAATCGTAGTTATGTTACTTATCTCGTTCTGCAGTGGAACAAGCACAAAGAGATTACTGCCTATGTCAAGGAAGTTACCATCACTTGTGATCCCCGCTACAACCGTGTGGAAGAGTTCAAGGAAAAGCCCAAGCCCACCAAGAAGCCCTCCAAGAAGCCCTCCAAGAAGCCTACCAAGAAGCCTTCTAAGAAGCCTGCTAAGAAGCCTGCTAAGAAGCCTGCCAAGAAAAACAACAATAAGAAGAAAACTAATAATAAGAAACACTAATCAAAGATGTCTGCAACCTCTTTTACTTGAACGATAGACCTTCTTGTGCCGATCAATAAAATAATTTCTTTTACTTCAGAAATTTTCACATGTATGGAACATAACCAATCGTTCCCGATCACACGTACTTAACGACCATCCCCAAAAATAAAAATACCTCCCCTCTCTCTTTTGCCTCCATAGCGATCTTCAAGGGTAATTGTGCAACAAAAAAGCTAAACTTAGCTACATCACGCAATCTTGCAAAAAAAAAAAAAAAAAAAAAGACGCTCACTGGCCCCAATGCCTTGCCCAGACTCTCTCTTACCCCTCTTCTCCGCGGGACGAAGCACGTTTTTAACCAGCTTGTTACACACCGACAGCTAATTTTTAATTCTTTGTCCATCCAACTACAATAACTCTTTCGAAATAGAATATCAACGATTCATTCCCAGATTATTCATTGCAACCTTCATTTAAAAGGCATCCTATCAGCACCACCACTTGATTGGGTGTAACGATCCACCGCTTATTGGCAAGCAGTCGAAATGAAATTTAGTCATTGTGGGGATATGTATTTCATTGTTTTTTTTCTTGGTTTGTGCATCGATCATGTCGATGCATCTATAAAGTTACATAACCGGTCAATCGCTTATCTGCCCGTTCATGGTTGCTCTACCAACGCTCGCAGCAGTGATCGGAAGCATTGATCTTGCGTACAACATGACCATCCTTTCTCTCGACTGTTGTCGTTCTAACGTCGCACAAACCGCTTATTTTCTCAGAACTAATTAGTCGCCATGTCAAAATAGTAATGCATAAAAACACATCTATTTTTATGGTTACAGAGTAAGCTCCAGGCTTACTTGTGGCGGTGTTTCAGCGCGTGAAGCGGTTGGGATTCATGTCATGTTATGGGCTGTTTGAACTTTAATCTTGCGGGAAAACCTTGTAGGTTTCGTGAAGAGAAGCACTTTTTTGTTTTGTTGTAGTTGCACGTTTTTATGAAGAGGGTGGGACAATAAGCAGGCATAATGTTTGCATAGAACATTAACTTTCTGCCTGCTTTTGGGACGTCATGCAGGGCAGCGCGCAAATGCCCTTTTCCGTCGTTTCTCCGACAAGGCCGCAAAGGCTCAGAGTGGCGCGCCATAAATGCATAAGTTTATCTCTATGGCAAAGGTTTGGTCATCCAGTCTATTTGTCAATTTGTAAAATCCATAAAGGAATGTGTACAAAGGAACTGAGAGGAATGTCAGCTTTCTCCCTTTGCTTTGTTATTCTTTTTCATGTTTCCATTTGGCACCAAGCAAGACTATCGAGTCACCTTCCCTCCGCGTGCTATCTGGAGAGAATCTTTTTTAAGATTTAAAACATATCGTTATCTAAAGCGGATTGGTCCTACACATGCCGTCGAAGGACACAGTCCTTCTAAAAAGATGTCCCTGAAAGAGCAAGCCATTCAGTATATTCATCATAGCATCCTCAAACCGGTACCGGCAGTGCTAGCACCAGCGTCATCCTCACAATCAGCACCATCGGCACGTTCAGCTGCCTCGATCACTCGATTATCCGCCACATCCCCGTCCCTCACCCGCACCTCTATTGAATCGGCGACAACCCAGGAGAGATCGGCCGCCAATGTTACACCAGATCACTCTGATGACGACCAAGAAGAAGACGAAGAGGAGGAGGAGGAATCCGATGAGGAGGCAGAAGAAGAGAAAGAAGCAGAAAAGGATGAGGAGGCGGACGAGGAGGAGAAGGAGAATGCCCCGGTGGAGGCACAGCCACGAGAAGGCGAGCCTTCCCCTCAAAGCCAAGCACTGCCACGCTTTGGGACAGTAGAACGCATGCATCGGGCGCTCCCTCCTCTACCTGATTCAAATGCGAGTGCCAGCACATGCTCCTCTTCTCACGCTGACCATGATAGAAGAAGCCTTTCAGATACGCTGAGACGAGCGAGAATCAACAGCAAACAGAGTCTTTACAAAGCGGCAACATGGCTGGGGCGTCCTCTACAAAGACTCTTATCGTCACCGCATCTAAACAATGTCGGCAAGATCATGTGCCCCAACAAACCCATGGCGCTTGAAAACGCCTTTGATGACGCTAACATGACCAAATGGTTTGCGTCGGAGAATTCTCTAGCAAGCAGTGAGACGGCAAGTACAACCGATGAAGAAAATCAGACCCATACCGAAAGACCTCGGGCTCCAGTACGTTCACAAAAGAACACCGGTACCGAAAGGTAAAACTGAGAGAGAGAAAACGGAAAGAAACCGTCAGCCAACCAATTCTGTTAGGGCAACTCCGCTGGTGATCGATACCGGCCATCGCTATCTCAACCATCGCCATAGCAAAACCGTTCTTCATTGTAAAAGTAAGATAGGAAAGATAATTCTCACAGAATGAAACTAACCCTTTGGCTTTAGTCATGCAAGTAACGAACTGGGCTTCATCTCGTGGTAAGTTTGCACACCTACATGTTGAATATGCTCAAACCAAGTCGTGTCATAGCATCGGTCTACGAATTATCTTTGTGTCTCAACGATGCCCTCAAGCCATTTTATCACGGTACCATGAAAAAAGCGGCACAAGGTGTCAGTGCTGATCAGCCTGATATTGCATTTTCTATGTAAGTCTAATTCAAATGACAAGGTGGAGCCTCATTTGGGTCGCGATTAGAGAGCTAGACGAACCCTTCGAATTGAGCTTTTTGGTTTCTGCTCAACCTCTCCGTCGCTCCTTTACCACAAACTTCAGCAGTATGTGGGCTCGACACCGCCGCATCGGCGTCCTGTCAGAGAAAGCACCGATGAAATCGATGCAGCCTGTGGGGTTTACACCCCGGCTATCCACGGACTACTTGGAAACATTGGAAAACAAGCATACATACAATTATCGAATTAGAAACTCATGTGACAATCAAATCAAGCGTCTAGATATTGAACTCAAAGTAGAATTCCATGTTTTTCGACAGACCCTACCGCGCACGATAAAATATCCTTGGGCTAATTTGCAACCATCGCCTGATCGACCTAGTCTGTTCAATGAAGAAGAGGATTCGGTTGAACCAGAGGTACTCAAAGGATCCATTCGACAATGCCAATCTGGTGATCATTTGACCATTTATGTACGAGGTCTTGGTTTCCCGGTATGCGATCTTAAAACAGAAAGGAGATATGCTGACTTTTCCTTCCCTTCTTCTGCTAGTCGTGGAAGCGTTACTGGGTCACCTTGGAGGACAGTTACCTTGTTTTACGCCATTTTTCATACAGGGTACGTTTATTTTCTTTTTGGGTGGGGCATTCATCTTTTCCTTGTAGGATAGGGCACCGCTATTTTATATTCCTCTAGAACTTCTTCAAAACGTATACAAACCAACGGAAGAAGACTGTGAAAATATGTCAGTTGAAAGAAAACGAGGATTTGTGTTGCGGTTCCATCATGGCAAGGCAGTGGTGGTGGAGGATGTCCAAGTGGATGAAGATGAAAAGCTAGAAGGCAAAATGTATCTGTTTGCGGACAGTGTGGAGCAAAGTCTCAATTGGCGCCGTGCACTCCGATCCTATGCGCACAACAACTTGGATAGCCAATCAGAAGACAATCACGGTGTCGATGTGCGTTTCTTATGGTGAATTGAATATACAAAAACAATAATGCATGCCCTCCATTTTTTTCATCTGATCCGACCAATGCAATGCAAAAATAGGAAAAACCCGACATTCATGCTGTTTTTCTCTCAAAAAATTCCATCGGAAGCGTCCGGATAATAAAAAATTGTTCTTATTTTGGTATCCATGGTAGTAGATAAAATTACAGTCAAAGAAGGAAAAGAAAAAAAAATAGTAATATGATCTATTTACAGGAAAATGCGACCTCCCAGAGGCCGTCGTTTAGAAAAAAGAAGGGTGAGATAGGTTTTGGAGGGAAGGGAGGAAAAAAAATTAGAGGTGTGTGTGCATCTAAGCATAGGAAGGAAATTTTGCTTTTTAGGTTTACTGACGGTAAGTCTTGACGAGCTCCTCAATGGCTTCCTTGGTACCGAAGATCAGACCAACAAGACCAAGCAGGATAATAAGGAAGCACCAGGCCAATTCATAAATAGGCTTGTTGCGGAAACCAGTCAAGCGGAAGTAGAACAGGACAGGGAATATAAAAATCAAGCCACAGTTGGCAAAGGCACCAATCAAAGCCATAAGCAAGTCGAAGTGAGGCACGACACAGGCAATGACACCGACAAACACCATGACGGCACCGCGGAGAACCAAACGGATGAGAAATTCGCGCCATTTGCCGAAACGTTCCACGGTAATGTTGAACATGTCCTCGACGTCAAGAGAGAAGGAGGTAACCAAAATAGGCGATGCGGTCAAAACGTGAATGGTCATCAAAACAATGGCGATGATACGGGGAACACCTTGAGGAATACTGTTGTACACGGGGCTTGTCACGCTTGTACCGTAGACGGCGTAGCCGGGAACAGCCGACAAAAAGTACATAAGGGCGCAAGTGGACAGACCTAAAGCAACAACCTTGGGCCATTGCTTTGGCTTCTTCATCGATGCTTCCACGTGGGGATAGACGGCATTTCCACCGAAACTGAACGAGATGGTACTGAGGGCGATAGGAAACTGTTCCCAAATGACGGAATCGTGATGAATGCCGCTAAGATCTTTCTGGTTGACACAGGCAGCGACAAGGACAATGAGGACGGTGACGAGAGTGGCAAGGGCGCCAAAGGCACTCATGACGGCAACTTCGCGCAAACTCTTGACCATAATAAATGGGATGGCGACAATGGCACACGAAATAATAATCCATGGCGTGTCACCCAATTCGGCGACAGTGCCTTTACACAGCTGATTAATGTTCTGACCAGAGAGAACCATGTAAAGAATGGGAGCACCGAGCAAAATCCACGCATTGAAAAAGAAGGTAAGCCAGCCACCAATGGGACCAAAAGACGCCGTGGCAATATCTTTGTAGGTCATCAAACGCTCCTTGCCATTGGCATACAGACAACGAATAAGAATGGTACCAGTGTACTGAAACAAATAAAAATTTTGAGTTTCGGCCAATTTTGGGAGATGAAAAACTTACCACAGACATCAGCCAAGACAGAGCAAGAATCAACAAACCCAGCCAGCCACCTTGCTTCAGTGCTGCTGGTAAACCAAGTGTACCCGTGCCGGCAATCACACACACGACATTGACATACGCGAGAAATGCAGATCCTGCTTTGGAACGATCGACGTCTTTAACTTCATTGTACTCAACCTCCTCTACAATTCACGGTTAATTTATGATGATGATGATGGTTTCTAAATTACTTACCACTGTAGGCTTCGTGAGTAACTGAATCTTGGTATTGCGTCGATTGTTTTTTCTCGTCGGAGAAATTCATGTAGTGTGTTTAATTAGGAGAGAGAGAAAATGAAAAAAGTTAATGAAAATCTTTTTGTAGATTATTTGACAGGGTTTATATATACTGAACTGAGTGGCGCTTTGTTTCAAAAGGGTTATCATTCTACGATCCAATGAAAATGAAGGTCGCTCTGTTTGGTTGGATAATACGACCTTGAGTCATATGCTGATAGTGTCCAAATCGGGAAAGTAAGCCGTTTTCTTGACCAGATAAAGTTTTCTCACACTTCTTGTCGTTGAGTCTATCGTCTCTTCACTTTCACACGCTATTTTTTTCGTTTATTTCATCAAATACAATCGAATGATATGCCCCATGTTTTACTCTCTTTTCATGGGTGAATTCTTAAACACCTCACAAAGAAAGAAGAGAAGGACAACCTAGTAACTCCGAACCAATATTCACCACTGGGCACACATGACTCAAGGGACGCTCTTCGTGATTAGTGGAGCGGAGTCCACGATACCCTCTTCGGGCCATCGCGGAGTTTATCCCTTCCCCTGATCGATGAACTGAACGAACAAATCAATTTTAATCTTATCAGACAAATTTTTAGACCAATGAAAATGGTGATACATATTTATTGGTTTCCCCTTTTTCCCGAGGTTTTTTTACAACCGTGCGAAATGAAACATAACGTGGGGATATGCGTGAGAAAATAGGAAATGACCATCCCAGGTAAAAAAAAAAAAGAACATCATGATCTTTTTACTTGGTATCATTATTGCTATGATTTAGTCTAGTAAAGAAAGTGAAGACTTGAGTTTTCGCAGTACAATGTTCTCCCACGCTTTGCCGTATTTTAAACATTTGTCACACCAGGAAATGGTATACTGGCGCCACGTTTTGGAAAAGAATAAGCAACAGTCATGCTTTATGTTATTTTTAACTGATGCTTTTGGACAAATGTGAAGCCCGGTACTCGGTAATCTGTAGTAGACTATGTTTTGTCGAACCATGTCATCTGTGTAAAGAAGATCTTATCGTTGTTACCTTTTTTTTTTTTTTTGCGGTAGATAAATCTACTTTTATCGTCTTTTTTTTCCCAAAGGACTAACTTGCAATAGTTACTATTTCGTATGTGCTCTATAGATGTCTCTTTCACGAAAAGAAGCATATGATAATTTCCTGAACGACGGAATATGGAAATAACTCCCCATTTTTGTTTTGATACGAAACCTTCATTTCAATTATCGCCTGAGCAGCAAAAGATAGTTTAATTTGGTGGTGATTGGGGCTTACGTACGAAGTGTCACAAAATCGAAACAAGGTTTACGATAGACAATACCATTGGTTAACAAACAAAAGAACCCGCACTTTGATCATGTGCACAAAAACAGGTTATCTACATCACTACCATTTTGACAAAAATGGTTTGGTAATTGAGATATCACCTGGATTAGCATTAGCGCTACCTACATCTCACCCGCCAACATTATTTACGACTACGGTCGCGAGAGCTATGAGAATAAACCGTCCTCTCCACATACATATTTCCCCATACACTCGCGCTCAGTAGTGTTGAAAATGACCATTTGATTTTTTATCTTCATTTCAAACGGCGAAATCATGTTTTCCTGATACATCTAGGATGACCATGGTACGATGATAAGTTTTTTTTCCCTAATGATTCATGTCCATTTTCGGTAATCTGGAGAATTCCGTCATACCTGTACTTCGGTCCGCTTTTCCCTAACAATCCTATTCAAACCGAATGAGGTCATGCAGATCTTACTCCAGTTTTTGCTTAGCAAAGCTTTTTATTTTTCTCGGACCATTTCGCGCTGATCAATCTATCTTGGGCTGGTTAGTAACCCAATATGCTATCGTCGTATTCTCTGGGAAGTGTAACGCGAAAAACTTTGTAAACGTTTACAATGTCACTCCGGAACACGTCTTTACCAGATGGGATGATACATCACGTTGGCTACACACACAAATCAGAAATTGTTTGTCATTCCTAACATCCTGTAGGGTCTGAATGACAGAACAAAAAGGTTCGTTGCTTCCTGATGCTCCGATTCTGTCCGAGAAGGCCACATGTATCGCGTGGATCCTACCGAAATGTTTGCCCATCCGATCAAGTGGCACTGCACAGATTGTCAACATTGTCATACTATTTTTTCATCGTCTAGAGCGGAACATACAGGTCTGATAGGCTAACTACTGGATGTGTTGAAATGTAACTGCTGGCGTAGCCTGGTGCAGATTCATTGTATGAACTTGTGTTCCATTCACAAGGCCTGATTCGTTTTAAAACATGACGAAAAACCCAGACTAGCCTTTTTCACCATGAAATAGCAAACTGATGTATGTTTGTTCACAAGAATTTCTTATCGTCTTGACTTGAGCGCCAGGAACTATCGGCAAACTGCATCCGAGGCCATGTCGCGGTGTTGAAACGATAATTCAATTTAATCAACCGTCTTCGGCAGCAGACGAAGAAAAAACCAAAAGATATTTTTGTGTCCCACTCCTGGGCGCAACCGGCTAAAAAGCCAAAGGGCAAAATCAAATAAATATACCACTTCACTGACCACGTGAGTAAGGTGCCTCTGCTTTTGACACAACCGCTTGTTTGTTTGCTTTAGATACACGTCAAAACAGCATTCTTCTTTGAAGTGGGAATGAGGCTATCCTTCACTAAACGTTCGTCGGAATGAACATTAGAAACGTTGTCTTTTCCTAAACTTGAAGTGATTCCCACGCAAGATAGGGTGACAGAGAAAACTGCCGATGCTGGAAATAGCTACTTCAAAAAGTTTACACTCATCATCGTACAAGTTTACGAACACCGGTCATATTCCAAATAGAAGATGCTCTAAAAAATACAACAAAACCATGGTTGAGAAAAGCGGCGGTGTGACAAAAAAGTTACCAAGAAGTCTAATCCAGGGATGTGTTATGTTTCAGTTTCACACGCATACCTTGTCTTATATGTTTGACAAATTCGATCACCCTATATCAACTGCTGCCTATTTGCTACGTAAAATGCAAATGAAGAGAGAGACCATACTTTACCAATCAGTAATGTGTACATTTAATGATAGCAAGGAATGAGCTTTTCTAAGAACCAAGTATGATACGTCATAGAAAGACCGTTAAAAAAACTAATATTGCTGGAGTACGGCTTAGACATCATCCAGGATGGTAAAAAAAGATTGTTGAGGTCGACACGAAAACAATCACGTGAAAAAGATGCTCTACTCTTATGTTCACTTTTTCCTATGAATTGAAGTACATAACAGAATGCTTGAGATACATATGTCTCATTTGCAAAAGTAGGCTCGATACAGCGTACTTCATGGACCAGAAGATCAGCATTTGGAATCATGACAGAAACAAGGTAACACAGGCTAAGAAAGTGAGACAACATCATCATGTTTCATCATTTACTAGGTATGAAATCAAAACTCTAAACATTTCTCTACACCCGTACTAAAGTTACGAAATATTTCATGGTTCTGAACAACCCATGGGAAAAAAATGGACAGATTCGAGAAACAATGAGAGTATCGACGACAGTGTCAGTGTTTGCACAATTATCGCTACCAGCACCTCTTTACCTGTTTGTCAATGTATTCTCTTTTTTCTTAAAAAAACGCGTTTTCTTATAAACTCATCCAAGCGCGTTAGTTACTCAATGCCTCATAGGTGTGTTTTGGGAGGCACAGGAAGTATGCATCAAAAGGAAAATGGTGATATGGTTATTGCTACTTTCAACCCCACGTTCGGGGAATCTGGACACCACTTCCCCCTTGCTGTAGAGGGTCACACGCTCTATGTTTGTAATGAACCTCTAGGATAACGCGTTGCTTTTCATTGCTGATGTTTCAGTCTGAGACGTGTGTCTCAGTACGCGTATCATTTGAGGGGTCGTGTAACAAGCCTGGGTTCACCCTCCAGGATGTGCCAGATTCACCATCCGCAAAAACGATGTACAAATCTTTGTAAAGTCATAGCGAGTTGGAAGTTCCCTAACTGTCCAAAGGACACGGAGAGCATTCAACGTAACATAGAATCGCAACAGGATTGGTTTAGAGTTTAGACATCCCAAACTTGCCAATCGAAAGATTACCTATGTAAAACAGGATATTTCAGGCGAAATGCAACTGCAGCACTAGCTGAATATTTAGCATGGCTTTCATCTATGATGTGTACCTGCTATTTCAAATAATCGTTATTGTACCTTGATTTCGTGTAGCAGCTGTATAGTATCAGGAAACACAAAATCGAGTGGTCATTGTAGTGGTGCCATTGTCACGTGCGCTTAAAAAGTAATGCATCCCAATGACATTGATGGATCAGCATGCACCAAATCAACTAATCAAAATTTGACATTGCAGCTGGGTTTGTACCTAATCAAAAAGCAGTAGTTGAGAGAGGAAAGAAAAAGTGCACTTAATGTAAGGGAAGATAAGGATTTTTTCGCGTCATTATCAATGCCTCCACAGATTTGTTCAGTTCCAGCCATTTTTTCTGATTGATAAGTAATCTTTCTACATGATAGACAAGATAAAAAATAGGTAAAATTGCAACAACGCTGTATGATTCTATGCTAATGTCTATGACATACTTCTGAAAAAGACAACCATCCTTGTGCTGGGATTCGAATTCTAAAACAAAACGTTGTTTCCACAGTGCAAACAGGTCATTTTCAGGCAAATCGGTGTATAAAGTTGAAGCTGATATAATGTTTTTGGTGTGCTTGTTTACAAATTCATTGAAACCAGGGATGTTGGAGTTTTTCACATATTCTTTTAAAAATAAGCAATCATCAGATTCATTAGCCATAGCGAGTGAAATAATAGGGCAAAGAGCATGCCGGTCAATCATTCAAAGAGAGCAAAACAGCGTTTTGATAGGACAGTTCTCTGAGGTTTTCCATGTGACAAAGGAATATACCAGTCGGCTATGCGGGCTGGATTAGTAGTTGACCCAATCAACATCTTAAGTGAGGTGTATTGGGAACATTACGGCATTGCGGTGACCTACCTTGCACCGTTAGCGCATGTCAAGACGTGAAGCCCCCTCATCTTCTACAGGTACTAGCGTAGACACTGTATTAGCATTATCCTTTCAGCTGGCCACTATCTTTCACTTTCACCTTTCACGCAACAATAGTATTCGATACCCAATCCTCTCAAGACGCCACCAATCCAACAAATAAACAACCTACCAATTATCACCTAATCCTTCTCTAGTACCATGCCGCCAGGCAAAACTAGACTATCTTCCCTCACTGACACTGAGGTCCAACAACTCTTAGACGACTTTCATGTGTTCCATCACTATACCTCCTGTCCTGGATGCTATACTCTTGATAGCTTCAATAAAAGGGAAACAATAAAGCAGATCCCCCTCTGCCAATATTCCTCAGCACAAAGTGCCACCGACACCTCAACCATGTCCAACTCCGCGAACGGCTCAGTCGCGTCATTGCCTTTACTGTTGAGGGTTACCAAATGCTGGAGGCAACGGCCTCAAGGGCACTTGCACATGGTTACCTTTGGCATCAGACCACCGAAGCCGATTACATAATGGACACAATAGAATAGAATATAAAAAGGGGTTATCTGCACAGCAACAAAAATGTTTTCTATCTTATTAGTATCCACGTCTGTGATATTCGGTTTGGAGATTGATAACGACTTAGTGTACGTTGAGACTCTTCGATCGTGCTTCTTTATTTTGTTCCTATTGATTTTATACTGGGAGCGGTGTTTTAGAATAATACAATTTGTACACCGATTGTCCAATGATTTAGATGATCTATCTTCTGTCTGGTTTCTCTTCTGTGAGGTGTGTATGTAAATATCGTGTTGTATTTTGCTACGAAATACGACAACGTCTATCATCTTCTGGCGATATCGTGCAGTTATTTCAGATCCAGGATTGATATGATAATCTTCGCCGCTCTGATAATTGGAATCCAAACTTTGTGAACAAACTGGAAGCCATCGGATACCTGCATCGCGGTAAAAAAGGAAGAGAAGAGGCGAACCGAGAAGAGCGCATCTAACTCATTTTTTTCTCGGGCCTTATTGCTCAACATCTTATTCTGGACAACCCATGTGATATTTTCATATTCCATAATAAATATAATATTTACATATACGCCTCACAGAAGAGAAACCAGACAGAAGATAGATCATCTGGTTAATATTAACGTCAATCATCGGACAATATGTGTACGGATTGTAGTATTCTAAAACACCGCTGCCTCTATAGAAATGAGGATTATCCACGAGTCTCAACATACACCAAGTTGTTACCAATCTCTTGAACTAAGAATATCACAGACACATTTGCCGGCTGACACGATCCAAAAAGTCTTAACTGCTTTCCCTTCCTGTTGATTTTGCGATGACTTTGTAACTGATGGCGATGAACTTAAAAATAAAGGTAAGAAAAAAAGGGTGAGGGATGGAGAGAGGGTAGACCGGTGGAAGAAGAACTGATCCGTTTTTATGTCACCTTAGAAAGTGCCGAACGAACCATTTCCAACCTGAAGCGACGTCCTGTGAACCTAGACTCGTACATTCTCCACCATCCCATCCATCCAACCCTTCCTCCTACCTTCACCACTCCACACCGATCTCAAGGAAAATACAAGAAAAAATTCATTCAAAAATTGTATTTCAGTGATTTGCTTGGTCTGATTTGTGTGTGGTTTAGCCCATTTGTATATGTGCGTATAATGTGCGAGTATTACACGCTAATAATTTTTGTGCGTATGGTGGCTGAATTATGAACTTCAGCGGTTGAAAAATCTCTTGTATAATCCTGTACATACATGTTGTACAGACAGCATATAGGTATGGGAAGAACAACCAGAACCAAAGCACATGGTCAATTCTCGCATTCTGTCTTCCTCTATCTCTTGAAGGAACAATTGGGATCCCGCCGTCAACTCTCCCCGGAAATAGTTATTATTTTGCCCTTCAAGATCAATGATGTCTCCACGTGGGCCAACTCTGAGACAAACTAGGACCAATTACAACATTAGCAGCAACGCCAATCTCATCTCCAGCAAACTTTACGGCAACAATACCGAGGACCTTATAATCAACTGCCACAAGTATCTCAGCGAGACCATCATCATCTGCTACAAGTACTTCAACAACTATTAATGATAGCTTTAGCCCGGCACTGTCTACTGGGGCAATTGCAGGGATCATTGCTGGCTCTGTACTACTTATAGCCATGGTAACACATTAAACTAACATAAGATGAAATACTAAAGCAGAAATTATCAGGTTACTCCATTTTCCATCTTGCTCCAACGTATGCGAAACAGGAGGATAAGAATGGGTAGTTTGGTTACCTCCAGCAGATATCGCCCAGAAAAGACAATAACCTGTCAGATAAATACGTAGCAGAGACACCAAATGAGTACACATTTCAGCACCCGCACGAGCATGTACTACAGCAATTGAATAAAATCAAGTTGCAAACTCCAAATGAGATCGAAACACAACAGTTAAATTTACGTGATTATGAAACTGATATACACAGTAACCATAATGCTCGTAGCTGTGACATGTCAGCGACCTCTGTATCCATGTCTCGTTCCATAGTCAACCTTGAGACCGTATTATGCGCTGATTCACTTCATTGTACGACTGGCCAAAACAGTAACTGTCAAGTCTAAACCAGAGCATTGTTTCCACCGACCAAGACTACCAAATTTTGTTACAATTACGAAGGACACGTGTGCCTAGTAATATCACTATCCGCAATCGAACCACTGTTCTCTCATGTAATAAATAAAGCTTTAGCACGGTACCCCATCACTGACACATTGACGCACTGACGCGAATAATACATTAACTTGGCATTCATATTTTGACTTGGAGATTCAACGAGTGGATAGATATGATGCAGCGGTAAATACACGAAAAGAAGCTTGTCATTGTTGAACTGTACACTGAATAGCAGACGGATATACTTCTGAGCTCTTGTAGTCGTGCCTGCCAGCCGGAAGTCGCGGCACTAAGAACCCAAATCGCGCCTGTCAACCAGTGTACCAAATGAGAAAGGCAGGCTTCCGAAGCTTGCAGTACTGGATAAGCAGTCGATTTTGGGTCACATCTCGCCAGAACTGGACTAGTTTCTCGCATTTGCATTTCAGGTTGACTCCTCTGTCTGGCCACTTACTGGGTTCCTAAAGTATCTAAAACGCATATTACTATTATGTGTGGTTACTACAATATGTCATTGCCTACTTGCTATTAATTTCATTCCCTTTTATTTTATGCCTTATCGTAGCCCTCAAGGGGTAGAAATTGTGTGGCGTACCTACCACAATTGTGGTTGTCGCCTCCGCTTCCACTCCGTCTGATGTGGTATTGGCTCTCCGAAGCCGCGCTTTATTTATTCGTAAGAAATTTTTTCTTTCTATCCTCAGATCTTTCCAAGCCGCGCACCGTGGTTAGAACCTATGGACATCAATGACATTTCTCAGGAACAACTAGCAGAAATGCTTGAACTCTTCCGAGAGCTTAAGTTTCAACAAAGGGACAGGGGACAAGAAATCCAGGATCTGCCAACAGAGATCCTCGCCGATATGGAAAACGTTACCCAAAAATCCCTTAAAACAAACTTACAAAGATTTTCGAAAGATATCACAACCTACGACGGAGGCCAATGGACCCGCGGAGGAGCCATTAACAGGGCCTTTGTCTCAGAACTTAAGAGGAAAAACCTGGACACGTATTCCGCGGTTCAGGCTAGATACAAAGATGCAGACCGTCTCAGGACTTCAGGTAGAGCAGCAACAGAGATTTACGAAGACCTCAAAATCATTGTTGAGAGGGGAGGGGGAGAAGATGATGCAATCCTCCTCGAGCGGATCATGGAGAAGGTCAGGCGCTTGGCAGTCTATGGGTTTGCGAGCGGCAAACAGATCGATAACGACGCCAGAGACATTGTCGTCCGCAGCCTCAACCTCCCAGCAATGGCACAGCCAGACGAATCAGACGAAGAAGACGACAAGGACATGGTCTTCTCTGCGGACATGGTCCAAAGAATCCAGCAAGCCCGTTATGAAGATTCCATGCTTAAAGCAGCTACAACTCGTCGGCAAGATGGTTATAGACGAGACTTCAGAAGAGGAGAAAGGTCATTTAATCCCAGAGGACGCGGAGCTTTCCAATATGGCAAGAAAACCAAATATTTTTTGGACCGAGGTCGTACAGAGAACCAAAACTCAGACAGCTCACGTACGACCACAACAAAACCCACAGAACACAATTACCAGTAACGACTCCGTTACTAGAGCAAGAAGTGGGACATTACCAGACACCACCCGATGGCATACCTCCAGGAGGCCGTCTTCAAATATTTGCAAAACAATGGGTGTCCTTGACTACCCATCAATGGGCCAGATCAGTAGTATCAGAGGGTTACCGGATACAATGGGAAAGACCACCTATACCTTGGGGGACTTCTCCGTTACACCTTTCAATGGAAGATCAAATGGCAGTAGACAAAGCAGTACAGAGTTTTTTAGAGACAGGGGCGATCGAACGCTCACCTACCCAAGATGGACGGTTCCTATCCAACATGTTTACGGTACAGGAAGCGACGAAACGGTGACCGATATTAGACTGCAAACGTATAAACCAATATATTCAGTGCCATCACTTCAAGATGGAGGGTGTTCCAGCTCTCAGGGAGCTAATAGAACAAGGAGATTACTTGGCCAAGATAGATTTGAAGGATACCTATTTGGGGGTACCAATACACCCGGAATCCCGCAAGTTCATTTCATTTTCACACCAGGGTACAATATACCAGTACCGAACTCTTCCTTTCGGACTCAGTGTGGCGCCCAGGGTATTCTCGAAATTGATGCGGTTTGCGCTCGAACCACTCAGACAACAGGGGATTCGCCTAGTATACTACTTAAACGATATCTGTGTAGCAGCGAAATCGAAGAAACAACTGGAGGAGAACATATCCAGAGTGATTGGACAATTAAAGAACCTCGGGTTCATAATCAATTGGAAAAAGAGCGTTCTAACTCCATCACACCAACAAGATTTCCTGGGGTTCAGTTTCAACACATCAACGATGATGATCAAGGTGCCCAAGGAAAAACTGGCAAAAATTCAGACTCGGATTCGTCAGGCAGGGACAGCAGTAAGGTCGTGTCGATGGATGGCATCACTGATAGGCAAGATAACCTCGATAATTCCCGCACTAGGGGAAGCACTTTTACATGTAAGATACCTCCAGAGGGATCTAGCGAAGAGTCTGAGGAGCAAGCAGAGATGGGAAGCGCCATTTCGGCTATCACCACAAGGACAGCTGGAATTGGAATGGTGGTGGACAGAAGCGGCCAAAAAGAATGGGTTGCCGATTCGCACAAAATCCCCACAACAAGAACCAGAATGTACAATCTACGTAGACGCGTCAAACATCGGATGGGGAATCAAATCCCCAGTGATGGAGACTTCAGGGTCCTGGACAGACCACGAAAAAGAAACGTCGATCAATACCAGGGAATTGAAGACGATATTGTTTGCTCTTCAGCTCCATGGACCAAGATTCCCAAACTCGATAATTCAAGTATTCTCAGACAACACAACAGCGATCAAGTATGCGATCAAAGCAGGCGGCACAGCATCGATCCACTTACAGGAACTAGCATTAGCAATTTCGGAAATATGTCTGAAATATCAGATAACTCTACGAGTCACCCACATAGCAGGAAAAAACAACGTCCAGGCAGATCGGCTGAGTCGACAGAAACCGGCGATACACGAATGGTCCTTACCAATGAAGTGGTTCAAGAAAATACTCCAACGATGGGGACCTTTGACGATGGATGCGTTTGCTTCCAGGACGAATACGAAGACTCCACGGTTCTGGAGTTACAAACCGGACCCCAAAGCGGCCGGAACAGACGCCTTTTCGCAGACATGGCCATCGACCAAACTATACTTACACCCACCTTGGCGGTTGATTCCACGCGTTCTTCACAAATTGCAGGAGGATTGTGTAAAATCAGCAGTGTTAGTAACACCCAAATGGCCAACCCAATTCTGGTGGCCGATGGTGTTAATGAAGGCAACAGCACCACCAATGCTGATACCAATCAACAAACACCTCACCTTGATCGCCTGGAGGTTATCCGGAAGGCTAGGGAAGAGGCGGGTTTAGATATGCCATCGAACGAATTCTTGAACAAATCCACCAGAGAGACAACTAGCCGGGCATACGATTATGGCTGGCGTAGATGGGCACAATGGTGTAGCGAACAAAATCCAGCTTTGAATCCATGCGCGTACAATATCAATCACATCACGAAATTTCTAGTGGATAACCGACATCTATCAACACAATCACTGAATGTGATACGTTCAGCAATTGCTTCAGTGTTCAAGGCAGTACACCCGTCAAAACCAAACATAGCGAGCGATGACAAAATTCTGGCTTTTTTCAGAGCAAAGCGCAAAACGGAGGTGCAAATTCCATCTACTAGCAAAGATGAGGTATGGGATATCAACTTGGTCTTGGATATGGTGAAGACCTGGGGAAGAACCGAAGAACTATCTCTCTTCAATCTACAACAGAAAACTCTTATACTGTTGTGTTTCGCAACAATGTGGCGGCCACGGTCAGATTTGGGTCGTCTACAATTCCGCGATGTAATTTGGAATAGAAGTGGAGACGAAGTTTAAGGGGGTTACCTTGATATCGAGGGAACCGAAAGAAGCTCAATGGAAAAAATCAAAGCTAGGGCGTATAAGAGACACAGAAATGTGCCCTGTGGAGACACTGCGGATGTTCGTACAGAAGACAAAGGAATTCCGAGGAGCTCAACCATTGAATCATACTCTGTTCTTGGCATTTTTGGGTACGGGAAAACCACCAAAACCGATGAAACCGGCAACAATCACCTCATGGCTCAAGACCATTTTGAAGCAAAGCGGGGTGGACACGAACACATTTAAAGCACACTCTACAAGGGCAGCCTCAGCAACGGCCGCAGTGCAAAACGGGATTTCCATCGATACCGTAAAACAACATGCAAATTGGTCGAGACAAAGTCAAACTTTTGAAAAATACTACTATCGACCTAGAGACCAATATCGTCAAGGGTCACGGATCACAGAAACACTTTTTTCGCCGAATACGGAAAACAATACCACATCAGACGGAGTGGAAGCGGAGGCGACAACGAGGGAGGGTATGGGTACCCGCCCATGGTTTAGATGGTTATTTTCATAAATAGCAGAGACACCCAGCCCTTGGTTCGTCGAAAAAGGCGAACGGTACGCTAGGGAAAGATCTGAGGATAGAAAGAAAAAATTTCTTACGAATAAATAAAGCGCGGCTTCGGAGAGCCAATACCACATCCTCCCTCGTTGTCGCTTCGGCGACAACTGTCCCATTAACGACGGGACACTGTAACGCTTTGTTAAGCAAGCATAATGAGAATAAACTGTTCTTCATGGGTATTTCTATAGTTGATGTTATGCTACCGATGAATCGCTTAGTACGTGGTGCTAAACGCCAAACAAACCTTATATTCCTTCGTAAAGCGTATTGCCGTTTCACGTGACTCTTCTCACTACTACATATCAATACAAGTTATGTGTCTAGCTTAACACAGATGTTATTGTTAGGAGCAGCGTCTGTACACTACGAGCCGGTAATGTATGGACTTCATGGCAAAAGTAAATGCCATTTGCGCTATCGCGAAGGTTAAAAACTTGTAAATATTTTTCTTGCTGAACACCGCGTATTGGCTTAGCACAAACTTTGTAGAACATAAGCGGCGTCATTCCGAGCATCAAGGTGATAAATAGACGGCACACATCACCATACCTCTTTCTCTTACTTCTATGAATCCCAACGACGTGGATAAAAGGCTACCGCTCAACGTAATAAGACGTACCTATTTATCTTAAAGTTTGATTGCCTAACCTGTTCACAAGATCGATTCATTTCTTACATATGACGTTGCCAATCGGTGCACACGCGGCCTCCATTTTGATGGATACACAGCCGAGTATTCTGCAATAGAAATTGAACAAGGAAAGGATAACGTGCTGAAACTTATTCACGAGTATCCTCGCAACGAAGCATTTATGAACCGCACATGTACCAAAACTCTCAGGACCGACAACTTCATGGATGACATACTTCTCGATGACAGCTTTCACGTCCTCCCGTCCCCAAAATTTGCATATGATATTGCTGCTGAAATTGCTTGTCGCTTGCGAGAGCACAATCACATATCTGTTCTGAATAGCCCAGTTGAACACAACGTCTTTTACCATTCTTGGGGAGAAGTACGAACTTGTCTAGATAACCTCGGGTAGTACAACTAACCGGGTTCCAGGTGCGTCTTTCTTCTAAATATGTTAAAGCAAGCGCCAACTTCAAGGAAGCTGTGCGAGAGGCTTTGAAGGAAGAAACCAACAAGAAAAAGTATGAAGCATTACAAACCGTGTTTGGACGATTTGGTTATTACTATCCTTCGAGAATATTACTTGGTACTATAACCACTACAATCTGCGGCATTGTAACAGCAGCCTCTTGCCTTAGGTGGTGTACTTGCTTGTAAGCAAGACTACTCGAATATCGAGGGAACAACCAAAGCAAATTCTCAGAACAATAATGGTGAACCTGGCGTTGAAATAGCGGAAAACGTATCAAAAGCAATTCAGAATCACCGACACTGGAAAATCATAGGTAGATTGCTCACCTCTCTATTATAACCATTAGATAACCTTTTGAGTTAGGTGGAGACTCGGGTTTGTTTTTTATGAATGGATTAGAAGAGTGGAAAGGAACTACGAAATCAGAGCCAGGGATTATCCAATTCAAAGATTTGAAACCAGTATACGACATTCTGGAGGATGGCGAACGCTCTCAAGTGATGGAAGTATACGACAGGGCATTTTCTGATGACAACTTTGGACAAGCAATAAATTTGAAGTACTTTAAAAATATCAAAAAACATGGACAAAACCGCGAGGATGAGCAAAGACCAAAAGAAAATATACATTATCTGCAGCGTGGGAAGACAGCTCACCATGAAGGTAAAGATGAGAAAGACGAACCTGGAGAAATACATGAGGACAAGGACTGTATGAAGAAATGCGATATTCAAAATGTTCGCGTGGAGGAAAAAGCAGTCGATGATGGAAGTGAAAATGCGCAAAATGAACCGGAGAACATGTACGGTGACGAGAGCAACGTGGATCAAGACGACATTTACAATATTAGCGTGGAGGAGAGGACTGTCGATCACGGAAGTGAAGATGTCCAAAATACACCGGATGATCTGTTTAGTGATGAGAGCAGCGTGGATCAAGACGATGTTAGCGATATTAGCAAAGACGATGAAGAAGCTGTTGACCGAGGAAATGATTATGCGATAAACCAACAGGACGGTACGGATATCGACGAGAATAGCACCGACAAGAACAGCAATGGTGAATTCAGCATGAACGAAAAGTCAACTGAGAGAGGAAGTGAAGATTCACCAATCAAGCTTGGGGATTTGTACTACATTGGGAAGGATGTAGATAAAGATTATAAGAAAGCATTTGAATGGTATCAGAAAGCAGCGGAGCTAGGAAATGCAGATGCATATACAAAACTTGGAAACATGTACAGATATGGCCAAGGTGTATATATAGATTACATCAAAGCAGTTGAGTGGTACGAAAAGGCAGCTGAAGATGGACATGGAATTGCGCAGAGCAGTCTTGGACAGATGTATTATTCCGGATACGGTGTGAAAAGGGACAAAGAAAAAGCGGTTGAGTACAGCAAAAGAGCGATCGAGTGGTGTAAAAAAGCAGCGGATCAAGGAAATGCATTTGCACAAAGCAGTCTTGGATGGATGTATGAGAATGGATTGGGAGTCAATGTCGACTACTCCAAAGCACTCGAATTGTACAAAAAATCAGCGGATCAAGGAAATGCATCTGCACAAAACAATCTTGGATGGATGTATTTTGGGGGATTGGGAGTCAATGTCGACTACTCCAAAGCACTCGAATTGTACAAAAAATCAGCGGATCAAGGAAATGCATCTGCACAAAACAATCTTGGATGGATGTATTTTGGGGGATTGGGAGTCAATGTCGACTACTCCAAAGCACTCGAATTGTACAAAAAATCAGCGGATCAAGGAAATGCATCTGCACAAAACAATCTTGGATGGATGTATTTTGGGGGATTGGGAGTCAATGTCGACTACTCCAAAGCACTCGAATTGTACAAAAAATCAGCGGATCAAGGAAATGCATCTGCACAAAACAATCTTGGATGGATGTATTTTGGGGGATTGGGAGTCAATGTCGACTACTCCAAAGCACTCGAATTGTACAAAAAATCAGCGGATCAAGGAAATGCATCTGCACAAAACAATCTTGGATGGATGTATTTTGGGGGATTGGGAGTCAATGTCGACTACTCCAAAGCA